>CATNEN010000035.1:567500-865000 GCA_950097015.1 Macrostomum hystrix | reverse complement strand
AGCACATTTTTTAAATCAACAAAGCACCGAAAAGATGTTCTGCATCGTTGAGTTTGTCAGCAATTCTGAGTCGGGTACGATTCGCTATGTTGAATATGTCCCATCATCCTGGATGGTTGGACTCACCAAGTGTTACTGGCCTCCTGTCGCGGCAAACAGAGTCTCCACTATGCGCTCAAAAGGGGTGCTTCCATCTGAGAACTGGGAGCTTCACTGCGTGACTCTTATATCTAAAACTAGTAAGTGTGGTATACTTGTGTACTTTCTTTTTATCGTATGGTTAAAAATGAGCTAGCTGCAATTCTTGATTCCTTGCACATTTCAGAGGATGAACTTCAGGCTAGAAGGCGAATAAAACTGGCGGAAGCTGGTATGATGGAGCTGACAACCGACCCAGAGGAAAGCCGACCAAGACCATCTCTAAATGTCTACCGGGGCAGAGATGCTGCTGCATCAAAGCACAATGATAGCGGTGATTCCGATTCTTCCGAATCTGAAAATTGTGAAAGCCCTCAGGCCAAGCTGAAAACGACTAAATCGAAAGACAAGCGCGGTCGAAAAAGGGCAAGGCAAGAGATCTCTTCATCTAGCAATGATTCTGCTGATGACTGTCCTGATGTTCCTGAATTCCCTGTGAGCCACGCAGCTGATTTCGACTCAGGGCCTGGCCGCTTTTCTTCGACTTGTAGACCTAACTCCTTGTCTCTGTTGGCGACGGTCGATTCGCCTTTAACAGAAGTTCGTCAACCACAGTCTGCTAATCAGGCCGCGTCGTCCCAGTCACTCACTGAACTTCCTAGTAAGTCAGGTTTTTTGGTGTTTTAGACCTGGGGTTGGCAACGCTTCTTCTAGCATGGTAGAAATTGGTAAACCATTAGTATCAGTAACTGTATCAGTATCAGAAGTGAGCGATATATTTACACTTTTAGATCGAGAAAAACACGTCTATGAAAGGAAGTCTAGTATATATTTCTCTAAACTGTTCTGCGGTCTTCGGTAGCACCGCTGCGGTGGCTTGGCAAGCTTCCCGACTCCCGATTTAGACCAAGTGCATGAGTCCCGCAAATACTAATTACATAAGGTACCTTTCTGCAAATTTACCACCTCCAGTCGCCAGCCCAATCTGTCTTCGGGACGCAGCCTCTCGCCTTTCTCTGCGACTGTGAGTGTCAATCCGGCGACACCCCATCGACTACAGCTTGCTACTCAAGGCGCTTCAGCCCAGTCAGCCTCTCGATTTTCTAGTAAGTCTAGTTGCTGTACAAATAAGATCCTTACACATTCACAAACAGCTCAGATGCTTGTGAATGCTTGAACTAAGAATAGGAAGTAGGAATCCATAAGCGATGATCCTTACGGGGATAAATAATCTTGTATTTATAGACAACACGATGATTCCACTAAGAAATCCATAAGCGATGATCCTTACGGGGATAAATAATCTTGTATTTATAGACAACACGATGATTCCACTAAGGCAGTCAACAACTGTAGATTATCATATAGAAGTGCATGCAAACATTTATCGCACGTGTCCTTTAAAATACCAAGATAATCACCACTAAACTATCTGATCCTATAAATTTAGACCGCGTTCTGCGCGAGTTATCGGCCATTCGCGAGATCGCCGAATGCAACTCGAGGCAGATTTCAATTCTGCTTTCGCAAAATGGCCCTTGTAAATTCGCTATCAAGCCTCCGGTCTCGCTGCCCTTATCGAACGACGATGATCTTGAGCGATTTGATACGTGGCTCAAAGAGAGTTCCAACAGCGAAAGCTTTGTAAGTTACCATTTATTTGATAAACTTTTAAGATGATCAATTAAATCAGTGATTTTCCCAGTGGGTCAATATAATTTCCCTATTTTAGAGCTCATTCGTGGATCTTAATATTGCCATGAACGAACTGTATAGCATTGTTTATAATATCCTCGTTAAAAAATTAACTTTCTCGCTTGCATCGCAGGGTCGGCAGCTAAAAAATCTTGGTGGAAGAGACCTTCGGGACACGACCAGGCGAATCATGAGACACTTAATGGCTCCAGCAATAATGGCAAAGTTCAGCTTCACCGGCAGTGGTGGTTTGAAGCGAAAGTTCAAAGGAACTTCAGTGCACGATTTAGTTCTCAATTCTAGCCAAGGCACGGCTGCAGAGATCAATGGTGCTATATCCTATGTTTTGATGCACGCCACAGATGTTACTAGGGAGCACAAAAAGCGCATAAATGCTGTTGATTCTGGGAACAATCCCAATTAACATTTCCTTTGACATTTATTAACATTACTTTTCGGACAGTTTGTCTCCAACAGTTTGAAATTAAAATATATAAGCTACTTGGGCAAACGTTTGTTTAACGGTAGTTTGAAACGATATTAGAAAGCAACGAAATGCACTATAATGCAAATTCGATTCATTTTTTTATAGCAATAATGGTAAACTCGGTATGCTGTTTCTCAAATAATAATACTGAAAGTAGTAAAAGTCGATTTAATCGCCTCGCAATCACCTACATCTCGCCCGGCGATATCGCGGGGCGATACCGAGGCGAGTAGATTAAGATGACCACTTTTGATGCATAGGCGATAAGTTAGGCGATGACGCTCAGATATCAGGGCTAATCAGAAGGCGATATCGGGACGATGAAGGGGCGATAATTTTGGTTAAGTGGGAATTCTTGCAAGATCATTACTTTTTCGCGCAAGATCTTATCTCATTCATGCAATACATTGCAAGATCTGGTAAGATTCTCCAAATAAATACTTACGCGATCATGCATGAAATTATAAGATTGGTAAGTCAGATCTTTTAAGATTCGATAAGGCATTGTCAACTAGGGTGTAGCTGTTCAATGTCTTTGACTTATTAGTAGTGGGCAAGATTAATTTTATCTGCAGGTGGACATGGCAGCCTGTAGTGGAGGCTCTGCTTCAAGGGGGTTTAGAATATGGATTCACTTCCCGTTCAAACATTTAGACGTCTGTCAGCAGTCGGTTAGACGTCGGGATTCGGCGATATGTAAAGTTCATGTTTAGCATAAATTTAAGGTAACGGGTCACATTAGTAATACTAAATGAACTATTTATGTAATAAAAATGAAGGTGTTCGGATCAAATGACAGCAATTTTAAGTCTTAAAGATACGTCTAATTCCCGACTTTCTGCTAGACGTCAAATTATGACCAACGGTGTCTAATTCGGACTAGGTGGACGCGGTCAGATTTGAGTAATAAAAATAATTTTAGAAATAATAATGTATAACTTTTTATACCTTACTAAGTTTGTATGTTTGTAAAAAGTAATATGTTTTTGTAATTAACTAGGGCTCCGTTTCCAAACTTTGCAATGCCATATTATTGAACTGCTGCAACTTTGTTAAAACGTTAGGTACTGAATTGCTTTGATCTGCGTGTCATTTTTGCGTTGCGCGCACGCACGCTCACACTGCACGTTTAGCTCTCCATTGCTTCTTTTAACATCTTATAATTTATTTTATAAGCGTATGTGCGTGCTTTGCAATTTTTTAGTTTTGGTAATGTACTAGTTTAAAGATACAGGTTTTCACCTTTAATTAGGGACAGGCTGACGGTAGTGCATATGTTTTCATTGCTTTTTTATGTATGTCTTATAGCCAAATACAAATCAGTGATGGTATGATGGAAGTTGTTATTTTCTCGGTGGGACAATAGCCATGACGCCATTTGTCCAGCTACTGGTCGGTGGACATGCAGACAGAGCAGATTTTACTAGCCCAGTCAATTTAGTCGCTTATTGCTTTGCTGCGCCTTACTTTCTAAATCGCATCCTGAAATTCATCCCAGGATACGAATTCGCATCCAATTTTTTTTGCAGTCCATTAATTGGGCAAAAAATAAAAAAATCACACCTTAACTTTCAGATTCGCATTCACAAGCAGGACCTAAGATGCAAATTCGCATACCAGTAATAATGCAATGGGATCATTAGTTAAAAAATACTTGAACTTGTGTCAAGTTTGAAAAATTTGGTTATTAGTGGAGCAAAGGTTTTAGTTGCTCAATGTTGATTATTATATAAGTAGGCCTAAGGTAAGGCCATAAGATGTAGCAAATAACCACTACAAATTATATGGGCCCATTAATTTGCAGCCAGACAAATTGATGGCATGATTGGGATGACTTACATCCTAACTAGTTTACAGAAGCTTAGTTATGTTTTTTGTATCATATCACTATCACAATCACAAATTTCATTTAAAAATACTAGATTTCAGTAAATTGCCCTATTAGCCATTTTAGTTGTCAGCTTAGCCTTTATGCTTAGCCTGTATTGTAAGCCTAAGAAGAATTTAGCAACAAAAGTCTTGTGTATTACATCAGTCTTTTTATCATGGATTGGGTCCAGTACACTTATCAAGCTATCTGATTTCTGAGCATGGTGGTGGGGTGCACATATAACATATTGGCTTGGTACATAGCATAATAGCATACCTGTGGGGTATCCAAAAGTCTATTTTGCCTAAAAGCCATTTCATTCAAAGCAATTTTCCCAACTGCATTTTTATCCCAAGTAGGTTGGAATTCAGTGAACAATTAGGCTAGAGTAGAAGTGATCACTGATATATTATTAAACACATGTTAAAATCATCAAGCTGCAAGAAATCCAAACAATATCAGAACACTTTTTGTGCCATAAACAACTGATATAGACTTAAATATAGACTGCCCTACAGAGCAGCAAGAGAGACAATCAATGACAAAGGGAGAGAGAGGGAGAGCTAAAAATAGACACTCAGGCATTCTGCAGGCAGAGAGAAGACAGGCATTCAAAAACAGTCATTTGGGGAAACAGCCAGTGACGCTGCTAAAATCAACCATGTCACAGTAATGGAACCCCTTTTTGTTATTTTTGTGTGTTAACTTTCTGTGGGAAAAATTGAGATTTTTCTGTGGCGTGTGATCGAAGCACTTTTGACATGATTTTTTTGAACCTGTGCTGCACGTCCTTGGGTTTTTGGAACTTATTGCAATAGGGTTGGCATAATTTGTTTCATGTGCTCTAGCTATATTCAAGGAATATTACAAATTAATTTATGTATTTATACAAATGATTTGTATAACCCTACCATCGTGCACAAAGATCAGACAAAATGTATTTTATTATTTCAGATTAAAGCATTGTAAATATACGAAGTACAAACATTTACAAAGGCTTTTTTATTATTAATGAGCAATAAACGTTGGGAATCTCATCAAATAAATAGGTTTCTATTGGCTGAATCTGACAGTTCTTCTTCAAGTAGTATAAGTGTTGGAAATGACAATGAAGGTTCAGTTGAATTATTTAACCAACCTGATGAGCAAGATTTGGAAATTCTGGATCAGCAAGAGCAAGATAACCAAATTCTAGAGCACCAAGAACAGGAGCATGAAGTTCTAGAGCAACAACAATATAGTGAAGCTACATGTGATGGTTCTGTCATTGTGTCATCTGAGTCTGAGTCAAGTGCAAGTGTATCAGAAAATGATATTAGAAGTGCTGCTGTTGCTAATGTTCCAAAGGACTTGAAAGATTGGGCTTGCAAGTTTAATGTTTCTACAGTTGGTATAACAGAGTTATTGCACATTTAAAAAACTGTGATTCCTGAACTGCCTGCTGATGCTAGAACATTGTTTCAATGTAAAAAGAAGAATGACAAATTTCAGGTTGTTGATCTTGCATCTGGAAGGTATTGTCACTTTGGTGTGCTATCTGGACTGAACTACATTTTAAGCATTTCTGCAACTAAGCTTAAAAGTGAAGCATTGTCTCTTGTCATTAACATTGATGGTGTGCCTCTCTTTAAGAGTTCTGTTACTAGTTTCTGGGTTATTCTTGGTTCTATTTCTGAGATTTGAAGTTCTGTCTTTGTAATTGGAGTTTATTATGGCAGTAATAAACCCACTTCGTCAAGCCAATTTTTAAAAGATCTGGTATATGAACTGCAACAATTTAGTCAAAATCCTACTATACCTTTTCCACTCCAAGTCTGTCACAAGTAACTTCAAATCTGCCATAGATAGCAGAAAGGCATACATTCAGCTCGCAAGCCGAGCGCCAACTTAAGAGTCTATGGTTAAAGCTCAGATCAATTCTGTCAAAAGTAACTTCAAATCTGTCCACTGAACAGATAGGGAGTTGAAACCAAAGCAGTAAAGACTAGAAAACTTCTTTATAGACACACTCAGATTTTAACAGTGAAACTTATTCGTCTATGGCAATCTTACATATAAATTCTGTCACAAGTAAGTTCAAATCTGTCAGAGATATATATGTTGACAGCAAGGCGAGTTCACAACGATTTTTCTTGCCTTACCCACCATGCCCTATGCAAGAATATGCTTAATAGACAGGCAGCGCCTGGTTAACAGCTACAACACTGGACGGGACTGGAGGAGACTGGCCATTGACCTCGGAATCAAAAGGACCACCGCAAACTTGATCCTAAAGCGCTATCTAGAGGAAAACCGGACAGAATACAGAGCAAGAGGAGGGGCTAGACACGTGAAAGTAAGTGAACAGATGCTTCAAGCACTTCACCGGTATGTTGCTGAGAAGCCGACCATCACATTGAGTGAAATGCGAGAGGCTGACTGTTGAATTTCCCGACGCACCCGCTGTTTCTACTCAATGCCTGAGCAAGAAGCTAGACGGTACTCTGATAACCTTAAAGGACGTCAGGCATGTGCACGCGGGCTGGAATGTGCCAGGCACCAAGGATGCGCGAGCGATGTACATGCAATGGATGATGAATGAGGGTCATCTTCAAGAGCATCTGATATACGTCGATGAATGTGGCTTTAACTTGTGGACTTCGCGGTCTAAAGGCTGGTCAGCTGCTAGCGATCGTGCTGTGCGAATTACCGATGGTCAGCGCGGTCCCAATGTCACCGTCGTTCTCGCAGTGAGTCCCCAGCTTGGATTGGTTCACTATGCATGTCACGTTGGTGGCTTCACAGAAGAACGCTTCACTGCATTCTGCTCGGAGGTGTCTGTACTTGTTGACGCACCATTCGTGATGGTGGCGGACAATGAGAGAGCCCACACCAACGTACTTCCGATGCAAAGGGAAGACCAAATCATACGTTTTCTACCCGTGTATTCTCCGTTTCTCAATGCGACTGAGATGGCCATCTCAGCACTGAAGGCCCCCAGTAAAGAGACGACTGACAGAACCGGCAGTGGTTAGAGAGCTGGGTGATCGCGCCGCCGCAGCGCAGGCTGCGATGACATTGCACAACTGGCGACTGAGCATTCTGATTCGCGAATCGCATGTCAGCATGCCTCATCTGACACATGACCACAGCCTACGATGGCACCTGCACACGTTGAGTTACGGACAGGCCTGCTTGGATCGTCGCGATATTTTTGCTTGAAATATCTATGCAACTGATTGACTGTAGCAGGCATGTTAGCATAGTGAATTACAGAATTTGTTGCTTTAATTTGAGAGCACTGTTCAAAATAAACCTTTGTTTCGTTATCTGTTCAGTGGACAGATTTGAAGTTACTTTTGACAGAATTGATCTGAGCTTTAACCATAGACTCTTAAGTTGGCGCTCGGCTTGCGAGCTGAATGTATGCCTTTCTGCTATCTACGGCAGATTTGAAGTTACTTGTGACAGACTTGGAGTGGAAATGGTATATTAATGTAGACAAAAGCAACTATACCGTTTCACTTAAATGGATTGTTTGTGACCTGCCAGCCAAAAAGTTTGTCAAAAACACAGCAGGATGTACTGGATATTTTTCTTGTGACAGATGTGTAACACGAGGACAATATAGTCAAGAATCCAGAAGTGTTGTTTTCCCTGATTTAAAGGCAGAGAGAAGAACAGACAATTCGTTTCGCAACCATATTCAAGAAGAGCATCATCATCGTGAACCATCCGCTTTTGAAGAAACAACAATTGATATGGTTGATGCATTTCCAATGGATTCATTGCATATTTTTTACAAGGGTGTAGGTCTTAAACTTCTGGTTATTCTACAAAGTGGTCCTCTACAGTCAAGGCTTAATCTCAATTGCCAGCGAGAGTTAAGTTGCCTTTTGGACAGAATTGGGCCATATGTTCCATCTGATTTTCAAAGAAAACCTAGAGCTTTTAATCATATTAGGCTCTGGAAAGCAACTGAAATCCGTCTTTTCATTACCTATCTGATCCCACTGGTATTGCCTAAATTTGTCAAGGACCAAAGGTTCATGGATTTACTCCTGTGTCTACACCTAGCAGCACGACTGTTAAACTCAGAAAAACTGGTCACCAATCAGCCACTACTGGCTGAGAGAGTTCTGGATGCTTTTTTGTATCCATTAATGATGTTCTTGGATCCAGTTTTTTCAGTCCAGTTGTTCATGGTTTACAGCATCTCTTGGAGGACTATATAAGACATGGTCACATTGAACAGTTTTCATCTTTTATTTTTGAAAATTTCAATCGATACATCAAAAGAACAATTCGATCACCATACTTGCCTCTGGAACAGCTAGCTAACAGAGTTGCAGAAAGCAACCAGTGCCTTGGGCATCATATTTTAGATGATAGCACATTCCCTTGTGTGACTGGGCAGCACTTTTCTAACTTAACTGAGCTACCTAACTACTGCAATCAGTATGTTCAATATAAGTGTGTTCATGTAAGCAAAGATATGAAGCTGACTCTGAAGCAACGAGATGCATTTTTTTAAATTACTGACAATGTGAGTGAGGCTCCGATCAAGGCATGCAAGCTGTTCAATATACTTTATCATCCTACTAATCACACAACACTGCTTGTACATCGTCAGTTTTCTATCTGTGACAACTACTTTAGTCTTCCTTTCAATTCTTCTAATGTTGGTGTTTACAAACTAAGCAATCTGCAGAAGCCATTAAAGATATGTCCAGCCAGCGAAGTTAAATCTAAACTATTTGCCATCCCATGTAATGTTTATGGCACCAATAGTAGTAATGTTTATGCTTGTTCCATTTTGCATACAACATGGTAAGTTTATTTACATAAAGTTATAAATTGTACTATACGCATAGGTTGTGAATGGTTATTTTATATTTTCTATAATCACCTTTTGCATTAGGTCTACAAAATTGCAACAACAAAAAAGAGACTGTTCCTCACTTTAGCCCGAAAGCCTGCGTGAAACTTCACCCGAAAGGGACATCCGAATAGGCAGCACTGCTTCAGCATGCGTGACCCCCATCAGCCAGCATTCATTGGTTATGCCGCCATGTGCGACACTAACCCCCAACAGCCAGCAAGCATTAAGCGCGTCCGCCGCCAGTAGCAACATGCATCCGTCCATGGCCAAGACTGTGGCATCAAGCGTGTCCACCCCCATTAACAACAAGCAACCGTCTGTGGCCAAGACTGTGGCATCAAGCGTGTCAAAAACACCGCCAAAAACAGCAAGCAACCATTGGTGACAAAAAGGTCTGGTCAATCGCTGAGACGGATGCTTCTATCAGCGAGTGTGACAGACAGTCAATGGCTGCAGCTGGAACGAGCGCTTCCGGCTGTTTGATACGTGAAGACGATATTCGACATTCGGAGTGTGAAATAGATGACGCATCAAAGGCTTGTCACTGCAGTTGCATTCAGAGTAGGCTCACTGTACATTCTCTGTAATTACTTATTATCGTTTGAACACGCCAAAAAATGTATCGTTAATCGATTTCAGAATGGTTTGGAAAATTGTTTATTCGACTAAACGATATTGGAGGAAAGCAGCGTGACCTATATGACCTTGTTTCGCGTTGCACATCAACTTCACGTCCTGTTTCGGATGCTACGGATTCTGGCCTCAGTTCGAAAATTCCATTGTCGAGTGCTGCAGATGTTACCGCGCTGGGTACTGAGCTGACAAGCAATCAAGGCTTGTTTGAGGAATTGGTAAGTTTATGTCAGCACATTTTATATTTATAAGATCGATGACGCTATTCAGATTATCCGTGTATTCGTTTTCTCTAATCGAAGCTTTGGATTATTACTCAGAAACAATTGGCCCGCTACTCCTGCACCTCGGATTTGCGACGATCAATCAAGGACTTTTTTTTACGCCTCGCTTCGCCTGATGTCTGGCGAAATTTTAATGTCCAGGGGCGCCGAGGCAAGCTTGCAGTGCCGCAGCAGGTTCTTAAAGCACTTGATGGTAAGATTCCATATTCTTGAAACAACTGATTGCAAGCCATGTGATTAATTAAATGTGTATGCATATTTAAGTCTCCAACATTCAAGTATCAATTATTTTCTTGCTAGATTTTTACTAGTTAATAACACTTGTTTACTCAGAAACTGTTTGTGTACCCATTATTCGGCTAGCGGCCATCATGGCAACTCCGATCCTGCGGCAGCAGAGAGCCAAGAATCAGGCCACCGCTTCTGTCATCGGAGATGTTTTCAAGCACATTGGCGAGCAGGTTAACAAGAGCGCACGCGCACCACCAACTCCCGGATCGCGTACCGCCGACGAGTCAGGGTTGCTATGCGCAGAGGGCGAGAGAGACAAGAAGAAAGACAGGGATAGCGAGAGCGACAAGGAAAATGACGGGGATAGCGAGAGCGACAATGAGAATGACGGGAATAGCGACAGCGGCTAGCGAGAACGATTCACCGTACCATCAGCGGCAGCGGGATCACCTTAAACTTTTTGACATTTGATCAGCTACTGGTAGGAGTGCATAATTCTGAGGAGTATAGGGCATCGCTGTCTGCGTTTACCTGTGAAGGTGACGCCTAAAACCTTTACTTTAACGGGCAGGCCATCAGCGGGGTAATAGGACTGAGCAGGATTGTGTATAAATGAGATGCATACAGTGCTGCCTTCAGCTAGCCAAAAGCGGTCATTGTGTTTTCTTTTGTCGTTCAAGTTTCAAAAATAGTTTATGTTTATGCTCTTTACTTGTCAATTTCCAACTGCTATGGGTATCTTTTTAATCGCTTCGTTGGTCTTCGCGCAATGACTCACTTAAATGTTCGCAATAAAAATGTTACTGTTACTTGTTTGTAGTGTTTTTCTTCATTAGTTTTTATGCCTGCACTTTATACATCATATGCTGTTATGTTATTTTGTTCCCACAAAACTTTGTCTACTTAACATATATGCTTAGCTAAGCTTAGCATTTAGTGGGACTTTTTCCATCTATTGAAATACACTTATGAGGATGTCGCACCTTTACAAAATGGAGTTGTAAGGAAAACGCATTCTTTTAGTCACTCATAGGGCTTTAAAATATAGATTGCCAGTTACGGACTGAAAACTGGATTCATGTATTAACCTTCTCAACTCACAACTGGTTTAATAATTAAATTTATGAGCAAAAACCAGTCTTTGTAGTATTTAGCATGCAGAGTTAAGCGAAAGTTATCTTAGCTGAATTTATAGTTCACAGTCGGGATACTATGTAAAGGCATTGTCTTCAAAAGCAGCTGGCGAAATCTAGAACAGTTGCACAATTTGATTATGTCGGTTATTGTTGTCAACCTGTACGTCGCCCTGATTATCGTCAGCGGAGACTTCTGTGCGTAAGAAAGCCTCGAGTTCGCCCTCTGGCGGCCCATTTTGAAGGGCTAGATTGTGTACGACAACACAGAAACGAAAAATGTTAGCTGCAAACAATGGCTGCACCTGAAGAGGACGGAGCAAGCAACGAAGTCGCTGCTTGAGGATACCTATTGTACATTCCACAATGTTTCTTGTTGCTTTGTGTGCTTCATTGAAACGGCGCTCCTGGTCGTTCTGTGGATGCTGCTGCGTCCTGCTCTAGCTAAGCTATTCTGCATTCGACAATTCAATGGGGCCTTCAGTTGCCCAAAATGTGAGCACCCAGGTGAATCATTCAAAGTATCCAGCAAAGGGATCAACTGGATTTTTAGGTTTGACGAGCAGCATATTTTCATTTACGAACAGTGGAATCCCACAAACGACATTGTCAGTTGTCTCGTTTTCGTGGTAAACCTGTTGTTGGAGTAAAGTCGGAGAGTTTTTTACTACAATATATAGCGTTTCCTGACTACAATCCTATCGACTCTTTGCATTGTTTTTTGAAGGCCTCGAGGAAAATTTTTCGAGGAAATTACTTCCCTATCTAACCGACCGTAGTCGTTCTTTTGTTCGGGCCATGTCATTGAATATGTTTCCAACTGTTTAAAAGGCGCCGTCGTGCCATCGTGCGTGTCCTTTCCAACATCATTTTCTTCTTTCACTGACTGAAAGGCAAATCATTACAAAAATGTTGCTTTTTCAACAACCAGGCTCTAAAAATTTTTATTACTTCGTCCTTTTTTTACCACGTGCTGTATAACGTTAATTCACTCGAAAAGGATATCCAAGAATTAGCTAAGCCTTGGTTAAGCAGGTACACTCCTCCGTTTTTGGATTGTGACTTTTGCGACTAGACTTTCATTTAATATTACATATCGCTAAGCAATATGCGCAGCTAAGGCCTGTTTGTAATTATTTCATGTTTTCGTTTGAGAGTTCGATTGGTAATTTTAAGAAATATTTATTGCAGAACTTCTTCCTTTGGCTCACAATTAGTTAGAAAGTGATTCTAACAAATCACTTTCTGCAATAAAGTGAAGCCAGACAAAAGGAGCTGGCTCAATTTTTGTCTCAGCAAACTGATCCACTCCGGTCAGAAGGAATTGGAAGAAATCTCTCGTCTATATAATGGCAATTTCTTCTCAACCCAAGGTGCTACGTTTATATTTCATCTAATAACCACGTGTGTAGGACTACTGCCGGTGAATTTTGCTCTATTATTAATTTTCAACCACCAATGCATGTTCTTTGTACGTGTTCCGCACTCCTTATTTGACTACGTTATGCCCAACACAAACTGGGATGAGAATGCCGATTTAGCAGAATGGCGATTGCTGTTGCAAACTAAGTATGCTAAAGTAAATAATTTCCATTTCATGAACTTGTCAACTTTTCTAATTCTAGTGTCAATGCTACCGAAAAGTTGATACCATTAAGTGACTTAGGTCGCCCATGTATTGCCCTGCCCATGAAACTTATCGATGTAAATACGTATTGTTTAATTCCATTGTGTAGCGAGTTTGAGCACGACTAGTTGACTACAATTCCCGTATAACAATTAGACGTCTCCACTTGGTCGCATATACGTATCAAAAAGTAGTTGAAAGGTAAGGCCATCCTTTTATATTATTCGTTACTTATATCTTCATGGCTAAACCAGAGTTTTAATCATGACCAACCAGAGTTTGAATCATGGCCAACGAGAGTTTGAATCATAGCCATCCAGAGTTTGAATCATAGCCAACCAGAGTTTGAATCATAGCCAACCAGAGTTTGAATCTTGGCTAAACCAGAGTTTGAATCATGGCTAACCCAGAGTTTGAATCATGGCTAAACCAGAGCTTGAATCATGGCTAAACCAGAGCTTCAATCATGGCTTAACCAGAGCTTCAATCATGGCTAAACAAGAGTTTGAATCATGGCTAAAACAGAGCTTGAATCATGGCTTACCCATCGTTTGAATCATGGCTAAAACAGAGCTTGAATCATGGCTTACCCATCGTTTGAATCATGGCTAAAACAGAGCTTGAATCATGGCTTACTCATCGTTTGAATCATGGCTAAAACAGAGCTTGAATCATGGCTTACCCATCGTTTGAATCATGGCTAAAACAGAGCTTGAATAATGGCTAAACCAGAGCTTGAATCATGGCTAACCCAGCGTTTGAGTCATGGCTAAACCAGAACTGGGGGATAATCGTCAACTGGGGGATCATTGTCAACTGGAGGATCATTGTCAACTGGGGGATCATTGTCAACTGGGGGATAATTGTCAACTGGGGAATCATCATCAAATGGGGGATCATGGTCAACTGGGGATCATTGTCAAATGGGGATCATCATCAATTGGGAGTCATCATCAAATGGGGGATCATGGTCAACATGGGAGATCATTGTCAACTGTGTGATCATTATCAACTGGGGTATCATTGTCAACTAGGGGGTAATGGTCAACTGGGGTAACATTGTCAACTGGGGATCTTCATCAATGGGGGATCATAGTCAACGGGGAGATAATTGTCAACTGGGTGATCATTGTCAACTGGGGGATCATCATCAACTGGGGTATCATTGTCAACTGGGGGACCATTTTAAACTGGGGGATCATGGTCAACTGGGGGATCGTTGTCAACTGGGGGAAAATTGTCAGCTGGGGGATCATTGTCAACTGGGGGATCATTGTCAACTGGGGGATCATTGTCAACTGGGGGATCATTGTCAACTGGGGGATCGTTGTCAACTGGGTGATCATCAACAACTGGGGGATCATTGTCAACTGGGGGATCATTGTCAACTTGGGATCATTGTCAACTGGGTGATCATTTTAGCTTAAAAAAGCTGAAAATACAGCTGCTAAAAAGTATATACAAGACGAATTAAAAATATTTTTGCTCCCCGAAGGGGGCAAAACTTGCTAGTGAGTTTCTATTATTGATTAATGATAAATCGATCGAAGTAAATTAATTACAACTCTCGCTTTTTTGACATTTGTTCGTCAAGGTTATTTATGATACGTATCGCTAACTTATTTCTGAGAACCTATCCTGACGGGCAAAAATGATTTACATTAAATTTTTTATGCAGAAGAAAATTATTAAACTGTCAGTTTTTTTCTTTTGTGCTCGCACACGTTTGTTGCACGTTTCTTTTAAGTGAAAATATTACTACTTTTATTTGTTAATTGTTACTTGTTCCTCACCGAGGTCGCTCTTTTATCATGTTTATTAAACAGCGAAAAGCTACGCCGCTCTTCACTGTTTGACGATTGACTACACACTACACAGCAAGCTTAAGTGATTTTTTTTATATTTAAATAAGATTTGGGCTACTATTAGGCTTTATAGTGTGAAGGATTTTTCGAGAAACTGACGCTCTGTCAGAGCTAAAGGTACTCCGGGTATATTACATTCAATTTCTGAGGCTTTAGACTGCAGCTCATTGTTGGACATTTTTTACTGAAAATTAGACTCCATATGTGACCATGGTAGATCATTTGCTTATGAAATAGCAAATATTTTTCTAATTGTATAGGTATAGTTTAACTTTTTGCATGCGTCTAATCAAGCTGAAGTTACTAAGTTAGGCCTTACTTTAATTGGCCTCCTCTTTCTTACATAGTTGCAATTTGCAAACCTTATCTTGTCCTTCACCTTACTTAGGGTTTAGGCTAAATAAAGCAGCAAAACCTAGCCTACAATTTAAGCTGCTAAGTGCTAATATATCTAAGGCTAAAGTATGTGCTATAAAACAAAAGCCAATATTCAGTGTGTTTTTGAATATTGTATTTATGAAAAAAATGGAATAAATTTGTTCAATTCTTTAATAACAAAAAAATAATAAAAATCAAAGCGTTGATGCAAATTGCTTCTACTTAATATATCTCAAGTTCATCATCCAATGAAAGTGAAGAAGTCAACAATGAGACACAAGAAAATGCAGAATTTGAGCCTAGATTTGGATAATCAGATGAGTCTCAAAGATTTTGTGAATTAAATGAGGATTCCCAGTCTCAGTCTCAGTCTAACAATTTAGATTTTCCTGAAGACTTTGATAATAGCAACATTGCCATCTTTATGTTGAAAAATGTTCTTTACTTTGTAGATTGCTTGATTACCTTCTTTCTGTATGAAGCTATCACGATCATCTGTTGCAACACGAGTCAGTTTTGTCTTCAGAATGTGGTATTGGGTGACAGACATTGGATCAATGTCACTGGGAAGAATGTTGTCCTCATGCTCCTTTTTAGGGTGGAATCCTTTTTTGTTTACTTGAAAATGACCTAAGCATTAGTCACTTTCTAGCACTCTTTTTACAGCCTGTTGTAATGGCTTATTAGGACAACGTACTAATGGCTTCACAAATCGAAGGAAATTCTCAAAGGTGAAGCAACTCACTTCATTGATACTTCATTGAAACCTCTCGAAGAAGTTTTAAGCGCCATGGTAAAACATCCAGGTTATTCTGAAAAGGATACTCTACTCCTAGCTCTACCCCACAAGTCTGTTGAAGATATACTGGGCTTCGTGAAGGACTACAAAGTGATGCAGAACCTGAAAACGGCCTATGTAAGTAGTGCGTGTGTGTGCTGTGTTTATTCACAAGTTTAAGCAAATCAATGTAGCTCTTAAACAAAGTTAAAGTATGAATTTTTCATGGCAGTAAATTGTATAGTCCAGTTGTATACAGCCACACTTATATTGCAGGGCATCTTACGTCTCTCTGAAACTAAGCCATTCTTTTTTAATTTACAGATCACTTATTGCTCCAGACGTTCAGCGCGTAGCGTTAGATTGTCAGATGCCATTTCTACGATGCTATTGTCCACGGCGAACGCTCAGACGCTAAGGTACTTCAACATACAGGGACGGCGCGGGAATCTGTGGCGGATTGTATTAGCAGTAAGTTTTTTCTATAGCGCATATTAAAACATGACCTTTAAAAACTGACACTTCTTTTATTCTTAGAATTTTGAATTAATAATTTTTGCTATGGTTCGCTTGTCTCGTTCACCAGAAAGAAATTTAGTTTCCCATAACTTCCATAATTCCAGACACAATTCTTGGCAACAAATGTTTGCGCCGACAAAAATGTTCCTTATACTTGTGCAAAACAATATCAAATTTAAAAAGCACTGATCATAAAACATTATAATTCAACTGTTTGAAAGTTCTGAACTCATTCCTATAAGCCTTAATGGAATATTAACTGTAGTAGAACAGCGTGAGTTATGTACAAAACTAAATTTAGATGTAAACTCAATTGGAACAATTTTTTGTCAAATAAAGAGCTGAAATTTCAAGGTTTTATCTATAAAATTCCTTCAAAAGATAATCGGTTTTGCTTGCCTACTTTAACACCAAGTGGTATTTCTATAGCCTTAATATGTCATATACGTAATTTAAGTTTGAAATAAATGGGTTCTTGTTTGCAACAATGTAAAGACAAACTCTTGTGTACTGTTGAAAGTGACAATATAATTTTCATTGAACCCACAAATCATTTTAATCATCAACCAGTTCCTTTGCTTATTTTCAATGGGAAACTATTTTCTACTCTAAAATATTATCCAATATGGACTTCTATAGATGATTATGATGTGGAGTGTGCTGCGGGAATCGAGTGGGAATGTGAGCCAGCGGAATTTTTCAAATTTTTAAGCAATCAATAATCGCGACCCACCTAGCAGCTGGCCACAAACAAGATCATTAATCTTAGGGCCGGGTTTTGGGCGGCGGTGAATTAAGTAGCCGTCGAATCCCTTCTCCCTGGATCTGTCTAGACCCCTGTAGGAATGACTGATCGCGGCCATAGCTTTTATTGTATGAGTAGTTTAGGTCATAATTCCCCTCCAAACCGCGATCAGATATTGGGAATCACTCGGGCATTATGAGTGATCATTAATTCTTCATGTCCCCACTTCTTTACAGTATTCGAGCCCAGCTCGACTTTATGACCTCCTCTCTTAGATACGTGTAAATGTCACTGTAGGCAGGTCGGCGCCTGCGCTTCCCATTGTCCTGGCGGAGTAACAATTATTGGCCGATTGTCGGCGGCTGCTCGTGAAGGAGCATGTCGCTTCTCGCCGCTGGTTCATTGGGTAATCGGGGTGGCCATCGCCGCTTCAATTCCCCGATGACAGGCTGGCGCGAATGTGGGTTATTTTGATGGATGTCGGGGTTGGCGTGCTGCAAGACTATTTAAGGAAGCGCGCTGCGCTGCCCCTAGGACAACCTTTTTCCTTTCCCCGGACCTCGACCTATCTCATTGCCAGGCCGGACTCCCACCGGACCTAAGGCACTTTTCCCACATCCACTTAGGGCTTAGACCCCAGAGCTAAAAGCTCAAGCAAGCGCTCACAGGCCCATTGCCTGCCCCCTTCCCCCCTAATCGCAAGCCACCTCTTTAGGTGAGCTCTAAATTGAGCCACTGTGCTCCCAGTGTGTTGGCCCCTGCCAGCTCACAGCAGTTTCCTTTCCCGGCCTTGCTGTTTTGCCCTACCCCTTCCCCGAGAGCTACAGGATTGCAGCACGCGGCCGAACCAGCATCCAGCTAAGTAACCCGCGCAGCGGTTTTATAATTGTTAGTCCTAAGGGACCTTTCTCTAGGTTAGGCGGCAATTAGAGGGAGGGAAATTAGGGAATTTGATAGCCTAATAAACTGTCTAATCTAAAGCACTTTTAACTTATTGGGCTTAACTTTATAACAACTTAATTCCTTCTTACTATGTCTCCTTTTTACCTTTATTTTATCGTTAGACAGCCCTCGATCATGAGTGGCTAACTCATTAGGGGGTGGGCTCTGGTGATGCCTAGCTGAAAGCTGCGGCAGGAGGACAACTGTGAGCGCGCATGAAAGTAATAAGGAGCTAGGGATTTGCGAGTAAAATGCGGAATGTAGCGTGTGCATTGCTGCTTAGGGGCGGGGAATTCCTTGGCCGGCTTTCCTCTCTCACTGGCGGATACCAGTGTACGCGTCAAACTCCTTTGTCAATTGAATTCTCCTTCTATTCCCCGCCCTCGCAACTACGGCCATGGGAGCGAGAGGCGTGATCTAATATTTATCGCTTGCATAATCACTCAGCCAGTGTTCTGCTTAATCTCTCCTGCCTCTGATTTCCTCATCTCACACAGATTCGGATTTGCTAGTTATTTAATGTGTAGGCTGCAATCTAATGTAAGGAATGTGCCTGATGTTTCATGAGTAGGATTCTGGCTATGGGTTTCTCATTCGAGTTCGGAGTACCACCTCTCTAGACCACTGTAGCGCAGTTTCAGGAATCCCCTGTTGAGGCGTGTCTCGATTCATTCTGGGGTCTTCGCCCTAGTCTAAAACGGAAGTTACAGAATGCCCTATTTTTCGGCTTGTCTGAGATCTGTGTGACAAACTAGGAGCTGTGAACTCCGGGGACCCAAGTTCCCAAATGTCTGCGGTGGCAACGTAGGCGCATTGGGTGGTGGCGCTACCCTAGATCATTTTCCGCTTTGCCAATAGCCTTTCCGCATTTCTAAGACAAGAGCCTATGCCGAATCGACCACTGCTACCACTGTTAGGAGTCAGTTATGTACATGCTACTGATGACAGTAGGCTATCTAGCCCTGTCCTACCTGCTTGCGGGTAGTCCGATATCTCTTTAGACTTTAGCCGGTTTCGAGCACTGCTTGGGGTAGGCACGGCAGTCATGCCTGTGGCCTATGGGTTGAGTGGGACTGGCCAGCCTGAGGCCGAGAGGACCACTCCCTGCATCCACTGTCTCTCCCTTCATCCCCCTCCCCGCGATAAATCGCGAGGCTTTGCGGTACGACTTCTAACTCTATCGCCATTCCCACACTCCCTTTCTCTCTTGAGGACAGGTCATCGGATTGCAAAACCCGCACCCACTTCAATTAAATTAATAGTAAATGTGTAGCTATTATATGTATAGTAAAATAAAGGTTATTGCTAACTTACAAATAAATACAAGGATTGCCTTGCCTCAAGCACTAGGAAATGTGCTCTCCAATTTTAATAGATTTCTGGTCTATAGGTATAACAATTACCTTTTTATGACAGATTGGCTTGCCCATTCTTGATTAGGCTAGACCTATTAAAGTGGATGCCGGTTTTCGAATCATTTCCTTGCCTAAAATGTATTAATTCTGCTGTACTGTCAAAATATTGACATTTGAAGTTAAAGTTAAAGCCTACAAGTAAATCAACTTGTACTTAAGTCTATGTTAGACTTATCAATAAAAAAAATAAAAACAAAAAATGGCACGGCACTAAATTATTATTTGCACTTCCCTCTCCACTTTTTGACTGAGTATGTCTTACCAGATCTATTCTGATTGGAGTTGTTTTAATCTACTCTCATTTCAGCTTCGAATCTTCAACTTCAACGAGAAGAGTAAGAAGCTGTTACCAGCATCTGGGCTCTCCCTCGTCGAATTAAGAACCAAGGGCTGCACTAAATTAGGGCTGCACTAAATTTCGAAAACGTGCGCATCGTTACAGCCGACGGATTCGAAATGGACGATGACGAAATTATAGCGGAGGTAGCTAAAGAAGGAGGGAAATTTTTTCTCCTTTAAGGTAAACTGGTCCCAGTGCCACCTAGTCAATTGCTGCCTGAACCGTCCACTGTGTCTAAAGTGGATCGGACACCGGATGCAGTGAACATAGCTGCAGCATCTGATCCGACAGTATTAGTGACACCCAATCGAGTCCAGCAAACCCCAGCCGATACTTTGATGGCGTGGCCTGCGGTGTACTCGCTTCCTCGTTTGGATTTCCTTAGCGATGCTCTTTGCAAACTTCGAATGCACCCTGAAAAGGGTGTGGATTTCAAGCTGAACTCAGCATTTGAACTCAGTTCCTAAAGTTTATTGTCGACGACGTCACCTCGAAGTATTTGTCACCAACTAATCCGTACCTATCATCGAGCCAATTAACGGACATCTGTATGGCAATCATCACCTCGTATCCTGGCTTAAAAGACCGGTCTCAGGATGGGAGCTCAAGTTTTTGGCGTACAAAGGCTATTTGCCGGTTCAAAGAACTTTGATTCGTTGGTGGTTTTGCCGACAAAGACAGTCCCATCATGCAATCCAGACGTCAAAAGCACGGGCGGAAGAAGGTGAAGATTACCAGCAGTGCCGGTCTGAGTGGAGTTTTGGGGCATCAAAAATGCAAGCGGCAGCATCCTCAAATCGTAAACGAAGGTGCATCTGCAGTTCCTGCATCTCGAAAACGCAAGTGCCCTCATATCGAAGAGAAAGATAAGCACAACGACGAGGATGAGGATGACGACGACGACGATGAAGATCGACGATCTAATCTGCAGAGAGGAAGGAAGGTCGTGGAAGAAGTAAGAAGACTAGAAAAGGAGATCGAAGAGAAACTGGAGACAGTTGAGAAGAACCCGGGACCTAGCAAACGCGGAAAAGGAACATAGAGAAACAACGCGAATACCGGAACGACGTGAGACGACAGAGGAGAGAACGGAGACGAAGACGTAAGGAAGAGGAGAAGAAGGAAGCAGAAGCAAAGAAGGAAAATGAGAAACTAGAGGAGAAAAAGATGAGAAGCCCCAAAATAGCAACATGGAATGTGCAGAAAGCATCTATGCGGGAGAACAATCGGAGAAGAATTCGGGAGATAGTGACATACAGCACGAGGATGAACTGGAACGCTGTGCTGCTGACAGAGATAACCAGCGCAGACCAAGGTTTCTTCTGGCTAGGCGAAGGCGAGGAGAAAGCAGTAATAATACATGGCAAACGAGCAGCAATCCTCTTAATTGGAGAGTGGGCGCAAGACTGGATCGAACAAGGAAGCCAACGATGGTTAGGCGAAAGGACAGCAGCAGTAAAAGTGAACCACTACCGTCTGATATGCGGCTATCAACCCTTGTGGGGCTATGGTGAAATAGCACTCGATGAGTACAGAACGGAGATGGAGGAACAGATGAGGAAAAGCAAAGCGAACGAATGGATCATCATTGGAGGAGACCATAACGCATCTGTGGGGAAAGCGGAACGAGGAGAAAGAAGAGAATACAGCTCGATCGGAAAGTATGGACTTGGTAAACAGAACGAAGCGGGAAGGGACCTAGCAAGATGGTGCGATGAGAACGACCTAGTATGGGTGAACTCCTACGCCCACGACTGGAGAGGGACGTGGTACAACCCGGCAAGAAACGAGTGGTACGAATTGGACGGTTTCATAATGAAGAAAGAACAGATGAAAGAAGTAGTGAAGAAGATCAAAACAATCAAGGAAGATTCGCTATCGGACCACCGCCCAAAGGTGCTGACACTGACGAAGCGAGATCAAGGACAACCAAAAAAGAAAATCAACAGAAACCAGGCCGCGGTGAGAGAGAAAAAACAGTCAAAGGCGAACTGGGAAGCCCTGCAAGACGAAGGAAAACGACAAGAATACAAACAAAGAACTGAAGAAAAGCCAAAGGGAGTCAACCAAGAAGAAGTGAAATAGGAGACAATCGCGGAAATCCTAACAAGTACAGCACTAGAAACGTGCGGAAGATGAAAGAACTGAGAAAAAACATAAACGACGCTATCGAGAATGTACGCAAGCGTAAGGCGGAACACGAACGGACAGGAACGGAGGAGACAAGAGAGGCCATGGAGGAAGCGATCGGAGAGAGGAAATGGAGGAGGCGAGAACGGAGACTGAATCTAAGAAGATGGGAAAGAGAGTATTGGGAAGAGCTAATTGAACGCATGCGGGAGGCGCAAGAAAAAGGAAAGATCGGGGAGATGTACAGGATCCTCAAGCAACTTGGACAAAGGGGAACAGCCAAAGCGAACCAGAGCACTCTGTTTACAGCGGAAGAGTTCAAAGAACATTTCGCGAAGGTATCGGAGCACGAATTCGAAAGAGATCAGGAAAGCTGGATGACAACGCTGGAAGCAATCAGAGACAGACGAGAAGAACCGGGCGCGAGAGAAGCGGGGGAAGCGCTAGACAAGACACCAACGGAAGAAGAAATCAATAAAGCCATAAAATATATGAAATATAGAGCGCCGGGAGAAGACGAGGTCAGGATCAGCTATGTAAGGAATGCATCGGAGTCAGCACAGAAGTACGTGACGTGAACAGTGCAGAAACTGTTCGAAACGGACCCGGAGGAGTGGGAAGAAATAACAGGAAGTGGCATGGTCATCCCCCTGTTTAAGAAAGGCGACCGAAGGGACAAGAACAACTACAGAGGAGTATGCCTGTTATCGATGAGCAGCAGAATATTAGCGAGGGTCCTGGCAACGAGGATGCGTGAGTGGTCAGAGGAAAGGAAGCTGGTAGACGACAACCAACAAGGGTTCAGAAGTGGACGATCAACGATGGACGCGACACAGGTGATAATAAGATTTCAGGAAGAAGAGATCGAGACAGAGAAGGATAAAAGAGCAAGAGGAGAAGAGGACACAGAGAAGCCAGAGGATGCAGGAGTGCTACTAGACATCACGAAAGCCTATCCGAGTGTGAACCGACCAGGAATGGGCCAGAAATGCCTAAGAACAATACGCGGGATCCATGAGAAAACGACGTATTCGTCAATGAATCAATGAATCGAATTTTTCGTGCTTGCTCATTTTGCTATTTTGACAGTTTTACACTAACTACAAAGTGCAATGTGGTTTTTTGTCAATCATAATTTATATATAACTGTGCATGCACATGTACTTTCCTTTATATTTGTAAGTTGATCATTATTATTTTTAAATTGCTAATTTGCTAAATTTGCTAAAATGCACATTTCTATACTAGTAACCTTAGTATGCATCGAATCTTCATTGACACGATATACATTGTTCATGTAATTAATCCATGCTTTGTTAAACTGCCCTTAATTTGCCATCTTAATTCCAACGTGGTCTGACTGACTAGAACACGGTATGTATATGGTACGAGAACGACATACGAGAAGGATCGTACATCTTTTTTTATTGGCTTTGCGGGCTATATGTTATAACAAAGTGTAACCCCTGTGCTACTGCCTACTGCCACATGCTATAAAAGCACTTCTTCTTGACTTCAGGTCAAACTTAAAGACTTCAAAAGATACATTCGTCATCCTTGACCTTACCCCATATTACCTGCCAGCTCTGCCTCACATTCAACCAAAAATAAGGTTCATTTACTTCTGCCCCCATTCCGGTACCGGTATCGTATCCCCTCCCATTTCAAAATCCTAGCTACGCCACTGATCCGAGGTGAAGAAAGCATGCACTGAACAAATACAACTTATGTTCAAACAACGAGCGCACAAATGGGATGAAGAAGAAAAAATTGGACTTATATTACCGCTCTTCAAAAAAGGCGACAGAAGAGACCTCAACAACTATCGAGGAGTATGCCTATTACCGATGATGAGCAGAATACTCGCTTGGATCCTGGCCAACTTAGACCTAACCACAGCCTTTGCCGCAGTGCAACGATTGAACCTTCCAGATGATTTGGAATATGAAGAGTTCAAAGACAGATTAATTGAACGGTTCGGAAGGTTCGGCAGCTCCGCCGAATTCCATGAAGAAATCAGAAGACGAATGCAGAGCAAGAATGAGTCAGTCGAAGCCTTCTCTGATTGTCTAATTGAACTAGCAGCTAGAGCTTTTCCAAACATGAATATGGGACAGAAAGAAGAAGAGATTGTGGAACAGTTTATTAAAGGAGTAAGAATATCCGCTGAAACGCGAGAGAAATTTATCTTTGCTCAGCCTACTAGCCTACAGGAGGCTAGACGAATGTTAAGACGGATGGAAGCTGCATGGAATATGACTCACCGGAACATCGGCATGAGAATGGCCAAAGGCGAGGAAGAACTCGAGCGAAGAAGAAGTGAGCAAGAGCGACTGGAGGAAGTCATCAGACAGCTGCAAGCTCAACTCGAATTGCAAAAGAAGACACTACAAGAACTGATGGCCAACAAACAGCAACAACAGACATATGCTCAGGCCGCAAAAATGTACCGACCTAATGGTCAGCAGCATCAGCAGCAGCAATTTCAGTAGCACCCACAGCAGCATTATCAGCGACCGTCACGGCAGCAATACCAACAGCAACATCAGCAGAAGCAGTGGCATTCCCAGCAGCAGCAGGCTAGACCTCCATTAACTTGCTACAATTGCCGTAAGACAGGACACATCGCGAAACACTGCAGAGCCCCTTGGCAGAACCAGCCGCAGGCGCAGAATCAGGGAAACTGATTTGTGAGGGACGAGATGCGAGGCCACGCCCCTCTAAAAGTACAGCCAGCGAAACTCAGGCCTCAATTAAACTGGCAAGTAATAAGCAGAAATCTAATGTTAATGATAATGTAAACTCTGAGAAAGTACAAACTGAATCTAGTGCAGAAAATAAAGGTCGTGAAGCAGTTGTGAAAGGCGAGATTCGAAATCAGAAAGTAACATTTTTGCTAGACACTGGTGCAAGACATAACTTCCTACACACAAAACTTTCAGCTGCCACATAGTGCCAAATTAGTGCCAATTTTCTTGAAAATAAATTTGGTGCCATCTAGTGCCAGAATTTTTTTGCCAGAATCAAATTTACTACTATAATAAAAATTCACATGTACAGGTCATTCTTAAAATGGTCAGACAATAGCATGGAACAACATTTGAAAAATAATTTCCCGCATCAGACAAAGTTAGAGCGAATATCAAAAAAACTATCTTTGTACTCTAAACTTCGTTTGTCTTTATTTCGTTTAATTTACAACAAATTAAATATTGTTTTTTGTGTAGATTCTGTCATTTCGCTTGTAATCAACCAACCCAATTATTAAGCCATTCATATCAGCACAATTTTAAAGGAAAGTTTTATTGTCCAATTGAGCATTGCTTTAAAGCATTTGAATCGGTTAGTGGCATTCTGAAGAATGCCTACAAAAAGCATAAAAATGTTTTCCATGGTAAATACTAACCCTTTGTGAGTTTTGATCACAGATTCTATATTATCTAATATAGAATCTGTGGTTTTGATAGTAAAATATCTGTCTAAAGCTATTATTTTTAGTAAATAGAGAAAAACATTAATGTATTTTTCGGCTAGGTGTCTATGGGCCAATCCAAGAAGAAAAATATGAAGACTCTGAAGTTGAAGTGGAAACAACTTTTTCTACTTCCAGTGCAACTGCAATGGTTAGGTAACGCACGGCTTTTGAGTGCACCAACGAGCAGAGACACGAGTGCGCGAAGCGCACGAGTGTCTCGCTCGTTGGTGCACGAGAAAGCCGTGCGTTAACAGCATTATCCAATGAGAGGCCGTTTCCGCATCGATCCGTCCTTACTCTTTCGACCATAGACAAGTGCGTTGGCGCACGCCCATGTTTTTGGGCGGTCAGGCTGGCTTAAGGCGCAAGCCCCAACGCAGTTGAGTAGATAAGATTTCTACATGATCAACCTAATGCACTGGCCGAATGAGTGCATATCTGGCTTGACCATGGACGAGATTCGACTCCAGAGGGAGCTCTTCCAGCTGAACGACGTGGTGGAGAAGGAAATGTATGAAGATTTTGAATGTCCCACCCTGGACGAACTCTGTGCGTTACTGCCAGACGACTCTACCACGGATTTGGAGGCAATTGCAGCGCAGCAATACGAGGATACGAAGGTCGTGTCCACCGAGAGACAAGAGATCGCTGCAGTCGAACGATTCAAACAGTTCCTGACGACAAACGCATTTTTGCCTTTCGACATCGATTTGTGCAGTGAGGATGAACTGGCCTGCAAGCTGCGACTGTTTTACGCCACACTAAGAAAGGAAGACGGTTCTCTGTACGCTCCGACATCTCTGATTTGTGCGAGAGCTGGACTTTTCCGCTACTTTCGGAGGGTTAGGTCTCTGAACATAATCGAGAATGACAAGTTCCACGCAGCCAATCTGGCTTTGAAGGCGGTGGCGCGAATGTTTCTAAAGGCTGGTGGACGGATCAACCATTACGAGGCCATCAGTGAGGAAGATGAGGGCAGGTTGGCGCGGTACTTTGACCGTGCGTCGCCGACGACCCTGTTGCACGAGGTATACTTTGTCCTCATCTACTTTTTCGGCCAGCGTGGGAGAGAATGGTTCCGTGGATTGGATTCGGACAGTCTGGTGTTCGAGGACAATGCCGACTGTGGCACTCTAGTCCGGCTTCGCACAGGGTTGCAGAAGAATCTGGGACGGGAACTCAATGCCGGAGCCATGAGTGACAACAGAGAGGCGGTGATCAAGGCCACTGGGACGACGCAATGTCCAGGCTTTACCTCGAGAAGCGACGGGAGGCTCTGGGTGACGCTTGGACGGAAGGATCTCCGCTGCTTCTGACACCGAAGAAGTCCTCTGCAGCTGGGGGCCCATGGTACACAAAACAGCCAGTCGGGGTGAATACCGTTGGCGGAATGATGAAGACTATCTCAACGAAAGCTGCCCTGTCAAAGATCTACACGCCGCACAATATTCGGCCAACTGTGATTGCGGACCTTCACCAGGCAGGATTCAGGCTGGAGCAAATTTGCAAAATTACTGGCCACAAGGAGGCAAAGACTGTGCAACGGTGAGTACCCATATATGACGGGCTTTGCACTAACAAAGTGAACATGTCAACGTCATGAGTAACTACTTTCAATCGCACTTTAGGTACCTCACGCATGGGAAGCGGAAGGCAACGGACATGGGGAAGATGTCAGACGCTCTATCTGGATCGCTGTACGGGCGTCAACAGACGGGCGTGGTAGCAATTCCAGGGCCGCCGCCGCAGAGATCAGCTGAGCCCACCCCCGACGGTGTCATCCGGCATGTCAACTGTCATCTGACAGTTCCAGGGGTCACTGGCGCATCGACGCCGCATGCGCAGCAGTCCACGCTTCAGCTTCCCTCCAGTCAGGTGGTGCAGCAAGTTTGTGTGACAAGTTCGACCCCTGGCAACTCTGGAGCTCCAGCGCTGTCATTCCACTTTGGTGGACATTTTGAGAACTGCACATTCAACCTTAAGTGAGCTGCCTGAGTTCTAATAAGAGCACGAGTAAGTGACATTTCTACTTGACAATGCCACATACGGTCATCTGGAGTATGCCGTGCAAACTGCTATGAAAATGTTGTCGCCGTTAATATTTCGTAAACACCAACAACAATCCCCTTGTTGTACCGTTAATTCTTACTACGTTTTGAGCTCAAATAAATGCACTCTAAGTTTGCGTGCTGATAACGGTCATTGACGCACGCATTTTAGGCCGTTGATGCACGCTGTCTATGGTAAAATCTAGCATTGACGTGGCACGCTGAGACTGCCTATCGTTTGATAATGCCTAGCATAAGCTTATCATGTGAAACTACTAGTACCAATAATTTTGATTTAGCTAATTCCAATAGTCCAAAGTCTGTAATTGATTTGCCTCTAATATTTAGCAAAATGCAATTGTCATTTAAGCTAATTTTGTTGACAATATGCAAAGCTCGTTACTTTTTCTTAAAAAATCTGCATGTGTTCAATCTAACATAGCTAATAATATAATATGGATGCTCTTAACACATTTTCAATCTATTTTAAAAGAAAATTTGTCTGCTACAAAACTTTTTCTAATTTTTAAAGGATTGTCAGAAACTGATTTAGTACAATTAAAAAAATTTTTTCATTTGATAGTGTATTTCTTAATATGCTTCTGTAATAGAGCGAAAATAAGCATACTGTATCTTGTATTTGAAATTCGATATTTTCTAAGAAACCAAAATTCAATTCCGATAAATGTTTTACTGCACCGAATGTTTGTTTTACCGCACTCAATTGTTTTACTGCACCCGAATGTTTGTTTTATTGCACCCGAATAATTTCGCATAAATGTTTGTTATAATTACGAGATAGGAAAAATACTATAAATACACGAGAAGTGAGGGAAAGAAAACTAACCTTGTCAAGAGCGGAAAATATCCAAAAGACTTGAAGGTTCAAATAAGTATCTTTCAGATTAAGTGTTCATAAAAAGAGTTATTCATTTGATATAAAGAGAGATATAAAGAAAGAGCTGTAATCCTTAGATCATTGGTAACGCCTTAAAAGCGGACTGAACATTGCAAACCAGAACCTGCTTAACAAGCAAATATATAATTCTATACAATTACGAGAAATGTATTCTCGTACATGAAAAACGTACATTAGAGCTCGGTTACTATATATATAAAACGCTACCAATTCAGACTCAAAATACGCTACCATTAAGAGTTAAAAGCTTTATATTGCATTAAATTATAAGAAAGGTTAATAACCACTGTGATAACAGCAATCGGATATTAAATATAGTGTGACAATCCTATAACAATTTTGATAATAACATTGGAACAGTAAATATAATATAAAGAAGTACTAGAACAACTTTGGTGATAACAGTAAGATTAAATTAGCCCTACAACAACTTTGGTAACAGTGAAGGGATTCGCATTATTGGAAATAAAGTTTAATAAGAACATAGACAGAGGCCTGCAACACTTCCATTATCTTTCAGTAAATTTAAGCTGAAATCAGCTTTGTCAACAAAATATTCAATTGCTTCACCTATTTGTTTAGACTACTCTTTAAATAGTTCTTGTTTAACTCCAAAGCCATGTTTCTATATCCCAATTTTGGATTCACTAAAGCAAATTCTTAGTAATGTATCTTTTTTTACTTAATTTTTAACAATCAAAGTTCGTGTAATAGTCCATTCTTTATTTCTAATTTTTTTATGTCGGAAATATTTGATCTAACTGTTAATATATCTCATCCTATATACATTTCTATCTACACAGATGAGTTTGAAGTTTGTAATCCATTAGGACCTAGCAAAGGATTTAATAAGCTTGTTGATGTATATTACCAAATTTTAAATTTGCCATCTTAATATTTTAGTAAAGAAACACGTCATGTTATTGCGCTCTAAAAGACAAGGCAGTGCTTATCCCCACGGTACCGTAGAAATAATTTTTGTCTTATTCCTACTGTACCGTGGGAATAATTTCCTGCTTATCCGCACGGCACACTGACGAGATAGCTGTCCTATCTTCAACATATTCCGTGGGCACTGTCAGACATTTTTATGGACCTATTTTAACTTGGCCTAGAATAAAGTAATAGACTGGATTATAGACTTATAAGGCTTGAGCTATAAGATTAGAAAAATACACACTTCAGTTGTATTCTTTTAAATATATAAATAATACGAGTAGAAATATATATTTTATATACTTAAAAAAGCCACCGTATTGGGTAACTACTTGCGAAAAAAGCAGAAAACTTTAATTTGTTTACTTGCTTTTAAAAACCGGAAGAAAAAAGGAAAATTGCAGTCATGATAAAAAGATAGATGATAGGACAGCTATCTCGTCAGTGTGCCGTGCGGATAAGCAGGAAATTATTCCCATGGAATATGTTGAAGATAGGACACCTATCTCGTCAGTGTGCCATGCGGATAAGCAGGAAATTATTCCCACGGTACCATAGGAATAAAGACAAAAATTAATTCTACGGTACCCTGGGGATAAGCACTGCCTAAAAACAAAGTCCTATTGCTCTGAGTTGTATGATATTATTGCGGAGGAACTAACATCTCTTTTTTTATGGTTTTTATGCGACTTATAATTCTTCTCAAACTAAAATAAATGGTATATTGTGTTTTTTTTCTGGTGATAATTTAGCCATAAATCCATTGTTAGTTCTACCAAAATCATTTTCATATGGACATATTTATAGATTTTGTCAAATTAAAGCAAGTGATATTGTTCATTCTATCACTGAAAAAATAATATATCCTCTATGGAGCCATGAGGATTTTTTTAACTAACTTTAACCCAGTTATAACTAAAATTTGCTACCTTAGTTATCCAACCTTTCCACCAGATATCATGCATGACTTCTTGTGTGGGATTTCCCAAACTGTAATTTGTTTGTTATTTTTAATTTCTATAAAATTATTATATAAAAGTTTCTATAAAATCTATCACTAGAGGTAATAAACTCTGTTCTTCATGTTTTTTTGCCATTTAAATTTGCAGAAATTGACAGAAGGCATCTAAATAACTATTCTCTTTCAATGAAATGAGATAGGGTTTCCGATTGTTTTATTTTTCCTAGAAATTGTTTCCGCGAAATTGAATATTTTTGTTTTAATGTTACGTAAATTTTGTTTAAATGCACCGAAAATAAAATGTTTTACTGAAGTCGCAAAAGTAAGGAAGGGGAGAAGTTTTACTATAAATACACGAGCAGACTAAAGCGAAAAACCAACTCGTACCACCTCGATTGGAAAGAGTTCAAACTAAGAAAAGCTTGAATCTTAGAGTGTTCATATTGAAGTTATTTGCGAAAGAGACATTGCGAAAGAGACATTGTGAAAGAGAAGTAAATAGAGTGAAGGAAAGCTGTAACTCTAGATCCACTGGTAAAGCCCAGAAGACGGACTGAAGACTAAATTGAAGGTTAACTGAATGATAATTGAAGATGGATAAAGACTGATAAAGACGGATAAAGACTGATAAAGACGGATAAAGACTGATAAAGACGGATAAAGACTGATAAAGATGGATAAAGATTGATACAAAGTACTGATAGAAATAATACAGTAAAGTTATAAGCAGAAGGGAATATAGAGGAAAGATACCGGCCATACTGAAAGTACGAGGGCTGTCCCAAAAGTAGTGTTACTTTTGATTATATCTTTTGTTCTGATGGTTCAAATAACGTGATTTGACACAGTCTTATAGCGGCAAGTCTCTTCTTTATATTAATTCAAATCTTTTTTCTAACAGACTAGGGAAATAGAAGTTATCAACGAAAAACTAACAGGACCTCAAACATAGACTTACAGTAAATCAACAAGCTATCGGAATGCTACGAAAGTGCTTTCGACTGAGGTCACTCTTTCAACCAAAATTTCTGAATTTCTCAATCTGCGACAAAGATATGTCTCTGAAAAAATCATAATGAAGTTATAATTTGAAAGTTGTCTCTGGAAAAGATGGAATGAAATCTTCATATCTCTCACTGGGACTTGGCTTCAGTACGAGCATTTTTGTTCTCATTTCTTGCTGTGCTAAAGATCATGGATGTGCATTCAAGTTTTGCCCAGAGGAGTGTGATTTACACCCTTTGGAAGACGGGGCACAGTGCAGCCGAGATTCATGGGCAACTTTCATCAGCTCATGGGTCTTGCGCGGTCAGTAAAATGACCATCTATTGTTGGATAGAACAGTTTCGAGCGGGAAGGACGGACCTTGCTGATCAGCTCAGGACAGGTCGCCCTCATGTTCGAGACTCTGACGTCCTGGCTGACGCTATCCTGGATCTTCTTGATGAGGACGCACGAATGACGATCAGAGAGATTGCTGACAGGCTAAATACTCCGCGATCAACGGTTCATCGAAGTCTCACCAGCATGGATTATGTGAAGCGGAGTGCTCGCTGGATTCCACGCCTTCTGACACCAGACCTGAAAGAGCAGCGGCAGCGAGTGTGCCAGGAGAATCTGGAGCTCGTCAGGCAACATGGTGGATGGGAAACGTTTCGGCAAATCGTTGTTACTGGTGACGAGACGTGGGTGCCTCACTTCGATCCCCCCACCAAACAGGAGTCCAAGGTTTGGACAATCAGGGGTTCAGACCCCCCTGTTAAGGCACGTTGAGAGCCTCACTGCAAAAAGGTGCTTCTGACTTTGTTCTTAGACAGAAATGGACCACTTACAATCGAATTTCTTGAGCCAGGGAAGAGCATCAATGCCGAGTGCTATATTGCTTCCCTTGAAAAATTGAAGTTCGAAATCTGGAACAAGCGTCGGGTTGGAATCAAGCCCTTTCTTCTCCACCACGACAACGCCAGACCCCATACTGCACAGAAGACCTCCGAGGCTGTCAGCAGACTCAAGTTTAATATTTTGCCTCATCCACCGTATTCGCCTGATCTGGCGCCAGCAGATTTCGCCTTATTTCCACTAATGAAGTCGCATCTGCGAGGTAAAGTTCATGAGAACCGTGACAACCTCGAACAGGCAGTGCGGAATGTCCTGCTCCACAAAATTCCACGCGAGAGTTATGCCAACGCTATTGACGGTTTGTTCAGTCGGTGGCAAAAATGCCTTCAGCTCGGCGGTGACTACGTTGAGAAGTCAAGCATTCCCACCGACGAGTGCAGAGGAGCGTTTCAATTGCTACGAGAAAACTTCATATTCGCAACCACTCAACTGTTGGTCATTTTTGCTTGCTTGTTGATTTACTGTAAGTCTATGTTTGAGGTCCTGTTAGTTTTTCGTTGATAACTTCTATTTCCCTAGTCTGTTAGAAAAAAAGATTTGAATTAATATAAAGAAGAGACTTGCCGCTATAAGACTGTGTAAAATCACGTTATTTGAACCATCAGAACAAAAGATATAATCAAAAGTAACACTACTTTTGGGACAGCCCTCGTATAACGCTACCATATTGAAAGTATAATGCTATCCTATTTGAATACATAAAACGCTACCAATTTGAATTGAAATAAGAAAGTGCGTAAAGCGAATAAAAGTAAAGACAATAATAAGATTGACATAAGATATTACTTGAATAAAAGAAGCCTAAAACAACTTTGGTGCATTATTAGGACTTTATTAGTGACAGACAGTGAGATTATTAAATAGCCCTACAACAACTTTGGTGACAGCAATATAATTAAGTTAGCCCTATAACAACTTTGGTAACAGCAGTTGGATTGGCATTATTGGAAGTGGAGTTTAGTAAGAACATAGACAGAGGCCTGCGACAGAAAGCTGCACATATTTATTATCTTGCTGTTAATATGCCTTTGTTTTTTAGCTCATTTGCTTCCAATGAGGATGAAATTTGGAGCTTATTGTTACTACATGTTGAAATTATTCAATATTCATTTTCACCTTCCCCTGATTTATCTTTTTTGAGCACTATTCAAGAAAATATTTTTTCCCATAATGCACTTTTTGCATTATTCTCTATTGCATTTGGATTTTCTCTTAGTAAATTTTATGCTGAACATCAATGTATTAATAATGCAAATTTTCATGCTGGCAATTTTTTTTTCTTGGAAGGATTACATGGAATTCAATTTAAGCTTCCTTTCTTCTGAAGATAAAGAAGCCTAATGTTGTTTTTACCTAATATGCCATCTAACATTTTCTCTGTAAGTAGCCTTTCTTTTTTTGGTTCTGATTATAAGCCTGGCAGTATTTTAATATGCAAGTATCATTCTTTGGAGTTTGATTATTCTTTTATTAAAGTAAAGCATATCTTAAGCCTTAATAACAAGTGGGTTTTTTGTGTTCAAAAGTTAATGTAATCTGGGTTCCAAACTTCAATTCTTATAAAATTATTAATTTTGAAGTCAATTCAGAGTGTAGGCATATTGATGATGTTAAATTTTTCCATCCTTCAATTCAACCAATTTTTATGTGTGGATCACAATTTTTCTGCCTTAATTATGTTCTTTCAAAGTTTTAAAATTTCTAATTTTAAATAGAGTTTTTCTATTTAGCTATAAAATAATATTTTAAATCTAATAGAAAAAATACTAAGACCATGCTGTAGTGGCCAATTAGATTTTAAGTAAGAGTTATTTGTAGCCAGTTAGTAAGAAATGAATAGAGAAAATAAGCTACTTATTCTTGTTGTTTTTCAGGCTTCATCTGAGCAAACTAATTTCTTGAAAGTCCAATATGAAGGGCAGATGGTATTCTTGCCTTTCAATGGTGACTTTAATAGTTTCGTCTCTTCTATAAAAGAAGAATTCAAGTTGACAGACCTACAACAGGTTGTCCTATCTATCAATGGGACTGAAGTTGTTGCGATAAGTGCTGCAGTTTTACTTGGATACACTGTCATTGTGACTGTCCAAGCAATCCTTTGCAAGAAAAATTTGAAGCCCTGGACAGGACAATATTAAGTCCCTGAAAAGATCATCAGGAAATTTCCAGAAACAATGGACTCTAAGCTACCAAGCCTTCTTGGTATTACAACTCGAACCAATAGTTTCTTGACAGAAGTCTTTAATGACTTGCTAGACTATTGCAATCCAGCTGCACCCTACTTGGACAAAGTGGGAATTTGCTATCAAGAAGTCAGTCTGGCTTTATGCCAACTGCCTGGACTAAAAAGTTTGGAGGAAGGCTTCTGGCAAAAGAAGCTGATAGCAAAATTCCATCATGAACATGCTAGAATATCCAAAGAAAATGCTACCACAGTAGTGCAAGAGATGGCCAACCGTTTTAATCCTTTAAAACGTCGCTCTACTAGTACACTTAAGCCTCTGTCTGAGCCGCTATCATCTTTGCCAGCTGATCAGGCCCAAGCTGTTGATCAGCTGGCAAAGCCCAATGAGGATGATGCAGAAAGTGAGTGCTCTACTTTTGTGTACTCAAGAAGTTTAGACTTCTCCAAGCACATTAACCAAGATGATGTTGATTCTCAAGCTGAAGAGGAATTGCCAACAGGGATCACAGAAGAAGATGCAGTAATGGTCTACCCTGACTTCTATCAACACCGTGTTGCCATGATGCAGGACTGTACTCTAACAGAGATTGTTCAGAAATTTCCTTTGCTTCAGGCCCCTCAGCTTCTCTTCATTGAAACTTGTATGATGACAAGCTTGTACTCACAAGCCAAGCATACTGACTATAACATAGTGGCAGAATTCAATGAAGCCGAGTTTGAGACAAAGCTCATCAACCTGGCCACAAATCTTCCCAATGTGGTAAAGAATTTTAAGGAGGCCAAGGAGCTTTTGCCAAGGTTGCCATCACTTCAGCTTCCAAGCTGTGTTGTTGGCCTCAAACTATTGGCAATTCTATTGAAGGTGCCCTATCGCACTCCCTTTGACCAAAGGCAATTGGTTTTCCTGGACATTGACGACCTTACAGTCCATGTTGCCTCTGAGACAGATGTTGTGATTCGAGCATCATCAGTGATGGAGTGTATTTCTATCTTTGCAACTGTGTTTGTTGTCTTTAATCTAAAGCATGTGGCTTCAATGGAGCCATTGCTAGAAGCTCTCGAATTTCTCATTGGCCTTCGAAAGCGTGCTTCCTGTGCAGCTTTCAAGGCTAAAATTGCTCAGATGAAGATTTTAATGTAACTATATTTTTCACCAATTATTTCACTCAACTCAGGTGGAGTTAATTGATTAAATATGAAGGGGCAAAAGAATCAATTTCAATGAAAATAATATAGAAATTAGTTTAGTACAGTTGGCCTGGTTTAAATACTCTGTCATACTTTTAGTCGAATAATTTGATATTGAACTGACATTCAATTATAAAAACATTTAAAATTATTCCTGATAATTTTTTAGTTTTCTTTATTGTCTAATATTTATAATAATTTTATTGCATTTTGTGAACTACTTTTAGCAACTGAAATTTTAATAATTAACTTAATGTTATTTTGAAGGTCCTCATTGTGCAATATATGTTCCTCATATGATGATGGCATTAGCTGTCTGAATTGACATATCAACCACAATTTGTAGGGTACCAGTTTTGGGACTTTCAATGCCAAAAAGTTGCCTCCACAGCTCATTGAGCTTGCTGGTTTGCCTTTTTTGCTGCCTAAAATGTATTTTATGCCCACAATTGGTAATTGGTGCAATCTTTTTGAAAAAGTGAATGCATTTCTTGCTTTTCTGTTAAAATATAGACATTACACTTTTTTATGACTAAGTGGTGCATTAATATTATTAATTTAGCTCCCAAATAAAAATTGCCTAAATAAGCACCTCAGCATTATATTATTGCTTTTCTTTAAAAAACATATTTTTGATATAAAGACTTAAGCAAACTGTGGAGTGGAATAAATTTGAATTATTGTCTTCTTAATTCATTTTTTACCTGTACAAAAAGCATATTGATTTAAATGGGATTCAAATTTGGCACTAAATGGCACTGGACTAGTGTCAGATTTTGGCACGATATGGCACCCGAGCAGTGCCAGATTTTGGCTTAAGTTGGCGCATTATTTTGGCACTATATGGCACCCAAGTAGTGCCAGATTTTGGCACATAGTGCCTTGATAGTGCCTTATATAGTTCCAAATTTTGGCACTAATCTTAGACTGAATTTGGCACTATTGAACCCCCAAATAAGGCACTATATGGCAGCTAAAAGTTTTGTGTGTAGGGAAGAATTCCTAGAAGGGAAGAATCTACGATTATCGGATTTGCCAAGCCATTGCAAGCTAAAGACAAAACTTACTATGCCGAGCAAGAACAAGCAGAAAAAGTCAAACCCAGTGGACATGTGAAGACTGCGAAATTCGAGCAATTGAGCCAAGAAGATTAGATCACTTGAAATAGTGCGGGTCTTTTGCTAGCCGATGACCGCCCTCATGAAAGATAGGAGTGTGGAAAACGACGATAGAGTCGGAGGTCGATCGCTGCTGCCGCGAGTTGTCGCAGAGAGGGATGACGAAGGGAGGGATGAAGGGAGAGATGAAGGGAGAGATGAGGCGGTACAAAGGATGCAAGTGAGTGGTCCTATTGGCCTCAGGCTGGCCAGTCCCACCCAACCCATAGGCCACAGGCATGACTGCCGTGCCCACCCCAAGCAGTGCTCGAAACCGGCTAAAAGTCTAAATAGATGTCGGACTACCCGCAAGCGAATAGGACAGGGCTAGATAGCCTACTGTCATCAGTAGCATGTTCGTAACTGACTCCTAACTTTGGTAGCAGTGGTCGACTCGGCCTAGGCTCTTGTCTTAGAAATGCGGAAAGGCTATCGGCAAAGCGGATAATGATCGAAGGTAGCGCCACCACCCAATGCGCCTACGTTGCCACCGCAGACATTTGGGAACTTGGGTCCCCGGAGCTCGCGGCTCCCAGTTTGTCACACAGATCTTAGACAAGCCGAAAAATAGAGCATTCTGTAACTTCCGTTTTAGACTAGGGTGAGAACCCCAGAATGGATCGAGTCACGCCTCACAAGGGGATTCCTGAAACTGCGCTACAGTGGTCTAGAAAGGTGGTACTCCGAACCCGAATGAGAAATCCATAGCCAGAATCCTACTCATGAGACATTAGACACATTCCTTACATTAGATTGCAGCCTACACATTAAATAACTAGCAAATCCGAATCTGTGTGAGATGAGGAAATCAGAGGCAGGAGAGATTGAGCAGAACACTGGCTGAGTGATTATGCAAGCGGTGATTATTAGATCACACCCCTCGCTCCCATGGCGGCGGCAGCGAGAGGCGGGGAACAGAAGGGAAACATTAATTGACAAGGGAGGTTGACACGCACTCCTTGATCTGCCAGAAAGAGAGGAAAAACCCGCCAAGGAATTCCCCCACCCCTGGCAGAGAAACACATGCTACGCTCCGCATATTACTCGCAAATCCCTAGCTCCTTATTACTTTCATGCGCGCTCACAGTAGCCTTCTTGCCGCAGCTTTCAGCTCGGCCTCGCCAGAGCCCATTCCCCTAGTGAATTAGCCACTCATGGTTGAGGGCTGTCTAACGATAAAATAAGAGAAAGTGGAATGCATAGTAAAAAGGATTTAAGTTGTTATTAAGTTGCCCAACAAGTTAGATAAGCTGTGAGTTAATAGTTTTATTAGGCTAAATCAAATCCCTGCCCTTGCCCTTATTACCCACTAGCTAAATAGTAAATCCCTTAGGGATAGCAATAAAAGTCCGCTGCGCGGGTTACTTATCTGACTACGCTGGTTGACAGGCTGCAGGCCGTCGATCTCGCGGGGGAATGCAAATGAACGGGAGAAAAGGTGAGGGATTGCTGAGTACAGTTGGCAAGGGGCCAGACTGCAGGGAGCTCAAGGCTCAATTTGGAGCGCACCTAAAGAAGTGGCTTGCGCTTAAGGGCACTAGCAGGTAGTTGCCTGCTGCTATGATCTGGAGCCTTAGGCTCAGGGACTAGGTGCTAGCCTAGAAGGGGGAGAGTCCACGGACCGAGTTCCGGGACCGGACAAGGGAAAAAGGTTGTAGGGGCGGGAAAGTAGGTTCGGGGGAAGGTAGGTCCGAAGGTAGGTCGGTCCTCCTAGGGGCAGCGCAGCGCGCTCTCTTAAATAGTCCTGCAGCTCCGCCAACCTCGCATTCATCAAAATAACCCACATGCTCGCCGGCCTGTCAGCGAGGAATCGGGTCGGCATAATGCCACCCCAATTGCCCACTGAAGCGGCGGCGAGAATCGCCAGATGCCCCACTAGGAGCGTCTTCCGGCAGTCGGCCAATGATTGTGATCCCGCCGGGATATGGGAAGCGCAGGCGCCGACCTGCCTATAGTGTCGTTACATGTATCTAAAGGGGGAAAGGTCATAATCGAGCTTCGGCTCGGGTTACAGTAAAGAAGAGGGACATGAAGAATTAAAGCTCACTCTAAACGCATGAGTGATCCCGACAATCTGATCGCGGTTTGGAGGGGAATTATAACCTAAACTAGTCCATACAGTATTGCTATTTCCGCGATCAGTCACTCCTACAGGGGACTAGACAGATCCGAGACAAAGGGAATCGGCGGCTACTTAATTCACCTCCGCCCCAAGTCTGGCCCTAAGATTAATGATGGTGTTCTGCGGCCAGCTGCTATGTGGGTCGCGATTATTGACTTGCTAAAAATTGAAAAAAAATTAGGCTGGCTCACAACCCCACTCGATTCCGAAGTACACTCCACATCACTCCACCTTCGCTCACTTTCACGTAAGGCACTTACGTGCTTACTGTCAGTAGTGGGGTGTGCCGCGAATCGAGGGGGCAAAAACTTACATTACCCTACTGTATACCGTAAAGAACCTTAAGAAGAAATCCGCTAGAGAAGAAATCCTAGGTCATCGTACGTAACAATACTGCTATAAATAGATTGTGTGCGAGAGTGTAAAGGTCGGCGCCCCTAGCGACTAAGGGATAGAGTCCTGAGGGGAGGTGGGTGCGCATTCCGGCTGAGTTAAAGTTGTTCTCGTTGCCCAGGGGTGCCGTGTCCCGGCTCGCCTTCTCCTCCAGGTGGCTGCAGCTGTCCCCGTCTTTCCCTGCCCGGCTTGGTCTCGGTTGCGCAATCCCGGGAGGCTCCGGCCGTTTTCTCCTTAAGTCCGAGGGTCCGGCCGTGCTCTTCCCCAGGTGGCTCCGGGTTGGTTGGTCCGTTCGCGCCTTCCCGATTCCGTTGCCGGGCCGTGGTAGCCTCTGATTCGCCGCGCGCCCAGGTGTTTTCAGCTGGCCGGGCCCGAAAATTCTCGTCGGGCCGGTTGCCTAGCCGTTGCGCGCGGCCCAATCGGCGCTGCAGCTGGTCGCAGCTGGGGAAACCGCTGCTCAGGCCGCTTGTGATGCTGTTGCCGGCCGAGGTGTCTCCTCACCGAAAAGGTCAGGGCCCCAACAACTAAACTGTTACCATGAGCCCCCTAAACTGGTTCTGCCCGGAATTCCCACTTTGCTCCCATTGGCTGGCGGTTAGACCGCCACGTCTCCCTAAATTAGCCCTATAAAAGCAAACACTTGACGCCCCATTGACTCCAAGCCTGTTATCTCTAAACCTATTTCGACACATTATCTAAAACATCAACTAAGCTAATCTCTGCCAGCGAACTTCCTGGATTTATCCTGCCATTATTATTTTTGTCGACTGCTACCCGCGATCATGGCCGAGCAACTGCCTGAAGGAGAGAGGTGAGTGATTTGGCTTCTACTCGGCCCCCCAAGGCCGGTTATTAAGGATAATTGCGAGGGTTATGTCATAATAGTTAGGATAAATCGAATTCCCTTTTTACCCACGGCACTCTGAAATGTCCCACTGATTTGGAATTGACCCCGACCCGAACTGTGACAAACCCTCCCCCAAATATAGATAGATTACATTGTGAGTTATTTGAAATGCAATTACCCGCTCTATTCCTAGATGAACATTACTGCTCAAGTTTTACAACCGCCTAGTAACCAAAAAAACTAACTGATAGACTGTCAATGAGTTTTGAAACGTCTGGAACCTTAATTCATGCGATTTATTACTATTCTACCCCTCCAGGTACCTAGATTTGAATGCCCAGCTGCTAACTTCTGGCTCCCAAATAATGTTTTTTTTTTCTGACCCCTCTAATCCTAACAAAGGAAAAGTTATCATTTTTAAAATCTGTCGTTCATTGAAACAGCCAGATTGTTTTCCCTCCCAGAGTTTGAATACCTGATCCTACCGGCCTCTTGATTTACGACCGCCCACTCTTTAAACAAACATTAAGAAGAAAATTCCCGAAACATACCACCCCGCTCACTTTAGCGGGTTGGTATACCCCCTAAATAGAAGCCGGTATAGCTAAACTCCCGAAACCAAGCATAGAGAACATGTAAGATAGGCAGGTTTGCGAAAAGTAGGTGCGAACCCTAGTTTGCGGCAGTTATTACGAAAATATTTCATGCGAAAATTCGTACTAGGGGAGTTTCACCCCACTAAGTATGTTTTTGGATTTTGATTAGTTTATATGAGTTTTTAAGAGGGTTTGGCGCCGAGATGGCCTTTTTGATTTGAAACCGCCTTCCCTCCCTTAAAGAAACATAGAATTTCCCATGGCATACCACCCCGCTCACTTTAGCGGGTTGGTGTCCCTCCTAATTTAGAAGTTGTCCTAAATTGAACTCCCACAGACCCACCAATATGAACAAGATAAGGCAGAGGTGCCATGCATGATGTGGTGCGATTAAAGTAAAATGCTCTTTAAGAAAAGAAGGTGCATACCCTAGTTTGCTACAATTAGATAAGCATCTTATGTAAAAAGTATCAGGGGAATTTCACCCCACTATGTGTATTTTTGTGGTTTTGGCTAAAATTATAAGAATTTTTTTGTGTGAGATTTTTGGCCAAGGCGGCTTTAGATGAAAAGGGAAAACATGCACAATAGGAGAAAAGGAGCGAAAAGTGCAGAGTGCGCATTATTATTAAAGGGGGGAGGAAAAAGGAAGGGGACAAAGGGGGAACAGGGGACAGGGGCCTAACAGATGGTGGTCCTGTTCCTACTATTCTACGGTCACTACCTCGGTTGACCCTACCTTGCGCTTTCCTATTCCTCGGCCGCCTCCTTGATGGGCGTACTTTCCACCGGTCCCTCGCTAGCTTCTTCGCCTTCCATCTCTCTCACCATGCGGCCGAGCGTGCTGTCCCCGGGCGGTGGCTCTTCGACGATGCGATGTCCGTGGAGCCACTCACGCCAATCCGGGTCTGCCGCTGACCGCAGGGTGATCTCTGGCATCCCGATCCGGCGCATGACCAGCTGGTGCTCCAACTCTTCCTGTCCTGGGATCCTCTTGGCTTGCAGCCAGGACGCGAGCTCATCGGGTATGGTAATGCTCCAATCCGCTGGCGGGCTGTACTCCATCCACCGCAGGTTCCAAGGGAGGTTTGCCTCGTCTTCTCCCCTAGGCGGCAGAGGGTCCCGCTCTTCGCACCACGCCTGGGCCAGCCACCTAGATTCTGCCAGCTGGCAGGCAAGGGCGAGGTCAACGCCTGCTTGGGCCGCTCGTCCTATCATGGGTAACAGCCACAGGCGGACCATCAGCCAGGTCCTCTTCCCTGCCAGTTCGCGGCGATAATCCGTGGCGGCCACTTCTAGCCACCACGCCAGGACGGTGCCAAAGCTTGCCATGTCTGAGACTAGTCCCTTCGTTCTTAAACTAGAATAAAACTTTCCTGCTTGGCTTTCCCAGCCCTTACTTAAATAAGTCGACGACCAGAGGAGGGGGTGGGGTGGGCGAGGAAAGAAAATGGTGATTGATCCTAGGTCACGGTGACCCTCACAATTTAAAATTTAGCCTTCCGCCTGAGTGAAAAGGGGAGAAATTGACGATATATGATTAAGTGGCGCGAGTCAAAGTCAACGATGGCATGATGATGAGCCAACCAGGAGGCACCGAGCAGGGGAGAGCAGTCGCCCTCAACCACTAAGAACACGGTGTCCAGCGCTTCGGTGCCAACCTGTAATTTGACCCTGACCTGCGCCTGTGCGACAATGGGTGTTCCATTATAAGCAAAAAGAGAAAATTGCGGGGGTTCGAATGGGTAGTGTTGAAAGATTGATGACAACGAGTCCGGGAGCACATTTACCATAGACCCTGTGTCGATGAGGAGGTCTAGGGGTGTCCCTTCCACTTCCAAGGCGACCCACACCTCACTAAGCTGCTCAGAGCGATTTGGGCGGGTTCGCACTCGGGTGGGGACTCGGCCGAGTGCATTCACTCGGACTTCTCGGAGGTCGGAGGCGGCGGCTGCCGCCGCTCCGACTGTCGAGCTGCGGGCTGGGTCTCGGGGCCGTGGGACTGCCTCCAATTGGCGGCCCCGTTCCCATTTCCCTTCGCCACCTCACGATTCGCTCCGCCAGCAGCCCCGTGTTCTACACGCTTCGGGTGCCACTGATGCCCATTTGGGTGTGGGCAGAGAGGGGGAATGGAGTTGGGCTTGGCTTCCCGCAGCTGCTGAGAAATCTCGGCTAGCTGCTGGGTCACCTTGGTTAATTCTGCCAGCAGCCCGTGCTGCGGCTCTGGCTGGTCCGGTTCGTCATCTGAACCTGTCCTGATTTGGCGCACTCGCCGGCGAGGGTCCCGCTCCACCGCCATTTCATGCGCCTGCGTGGCAGCACGCAGCTCGGCGGCGGCGGCCTCAGCCGTGGCAAATTCCATCCGCATGATGGGTGCCAACACCTCGGGTGGGGCCACTATCCCCTCCATAAAAGAGGCCAGCAAAGCGCGCTCGAAGTGCACACCGTGGCCATTGGGGGTGGCCTGCAGGGCCGCTGTTCTGAGTCTATCGGCGAAGGCGGGGTACGTCTCGTCCCGTCCTTGCTTCAAATTACGCCCGCTCAGCAGCCGGGCGTAGGGGGTGCAGGCGCCACTCAGGGCCTCGGTCAGATCCTGCACGAATCTAAGGTAGGTCACCCGGCGGGGCAACCCTAGCGCTTCGGTGAGGGGCTCGCCACTCAGGTGAGCGAGGAGGGTGAGGATTTTCTCCTCCTCGGATTCGACACCCTCCGCCTCCAGCTTCAGGTTAAATCGGCGAAGCCAGAGGGGGAAGGAATCCTTTCGGGATTCGAGGGGTTCAATAGCAACTTTGACCCGGTGGTTCCGGGGTCGTCGCACCTCTAGCCGCTCCAAAAGCAGCGCTAGGCGCTCCATAGGGTCGGCTTGCTGTGCTGCAGCAGCCGCTGGGGGTTCGGCGCGCGCCGCAGCTGCGGCGCGGCCTCTGGGTGGGCGGTTGACTCCAACCACTTCCACCACCTCACCCTCCTGGTCGGACATTTTCGGCCAAAAGAGGAATGAGGATTTTGCGAATGAAAAAGAGGGGGGGTCTGTCGCTAATGCAACAATGGGGGAAAAGGAGAAGAAAAGGGAACACAGATCACGACCGGGGGTCGTGCGAGAGGGAGAGAGAATGGCCTGAGTTGTCAAATCCAGCCCTAATTAATGACGCGAGCAAATTCCTTATTCCTAGCAAACAATCCTACAGCAAAAGTGAGATCAAAGATCAATGAGAGAGAAAAGGGCCCAGGGCCCTGGCTAGCTTTGCTTCCAGCCTTGGCTACCGACAACTGCTTGCGCGCACTTAAGTTTGGGACATACGCTCGTAGAAGTCTAGGTTTTAACCTAGCACTCATTCAGCAACCCTATAGCAGACTGTTACACTATAGGTACGGCGGGGCCAGTACTACTGCAAGCTTGCGCCTGCAGCAGCCTATCTCCCTACCTTGGAAAGCACGCGACTCAAAAAGTCATTCAAAGAAGGCTAATCCCCGATTCGCTCAGAGGGCCCTTCCCGGTTGGGATGGCCGGGGGCTTCGCCTCCGCGATTACGAGGCTGGGGATCCCAGGAATTATACATCTGAGACCTCGCTCGGTTAGGGGCCCGTGGCTTAGAGCCCGGTTTCTCCGTTTAGACCATCCCTCAGAGAGTTTCTTAGAAAGACGCGCCGACCGAATTCTAGCCCATACTTAAAGTAGGCAGCTTCGAGAGGCGGGCACGGGGGTCGCTAGACCTCCCAGAAGGTCCCGCCTCCCTAACTGTCCCCCACCAAAGTCAGACTTGATCAAAGCTATGTGACACTTTCAGAATCAGGTACACGTAAGCAGGCCTACAAGCTGCCCAAGAGAACCAACCCCCGGTGCTCAGCGAGTCATCGGTTCCCGGCTGCATTGCCGGGGGCTCACTTCGCTCGGTTAGGAGGCCTGACCGGCATGGCCCGGTCCTTCGTTAAGATTGGCCCCTCCCAGAACAGTCACGCGGGAAACCCCACAGACAGTCCCTGACTCCTGCAGCAGCCACATAACCCGAAGACACTCTAGCATGAAGTCCGCTCACACAGCCTACTCTTAGTAGAAAGTCACTAATCAGAAATTTTGGAAACTCTAACAAAAGCCTAAATTAAATTGAAAACAAATTGTAACTGTTCGGAAAATTAATTTGACGGTTACTCGAACTGAAGTCCAGTCTCTAGAGATAAGATTTAGGCGTACGGAAGATGAAATCTAGAAGAAGCCCTTACGGCTAGCTACCACAGAAATCTGCGGCGCTAAACTAACAATTGAAATTCAAGTTCGTTTCGCGCCCTTTCTAAATCCCACCTCGATGCCACCATTGAAATAGTGCGGGTCTTTTGCTAGCCGATGACCGCCCTCATGAAAGATAGGAGTGTGGAAAACGACGATAGAGTCGGAGGTCGATCGCTGCTGCCGCGAGTTGTCGCAGAGAGGGATGACGAAGGGAGGGATGAAGGGAGAGATGAAGGGAGAGATGAGGCGGTACAAAGGATGCAAGTGAGTGGTCCTATTGGCCTCAGGCTGGCCAGTCCCACCCAACCCATAGGCCACAGGCATGACTGCCGTGCCCACCCCAAGCAGTGCTCGAAACCGGCTAAAAGTCTAAATAGATGTCGGACTACCCGCAAGCGAATAGGACAGGGCTAGATAGCCTACTGTCATCAGTAGCATGTTCGTAACTGACTCCTAACTTTGGTAGCAGTGGTCGACTCGGCCTAGGCTCTTGTCTTAGAAATGCGGAAAGGCTATCGGCAAAGCGGATAATGATCGAAGGTAGCGCCACCACCCAATGCGCCTACGTTGCCACCGCAGACATTTGGGAACTTGGGTCCCCGGAGCTCGCGGCTCCCAGTTTGTCACACAGATCTTAGACAAGCCGAAAAATAGAGCATTCTGTAACTTCCGTTTTAGACTAGGGTGAGAACCCCAGAATGGATCGAGTCACGCCTCACAAGGGGATTCCTGAAACTGCGCTACAGTGGTCTAGAAAGGTGGTACTCCGAACCCGAATGAGAAATCCATAGCCAGAATCCTACTCATGAGACATTAGACACATTCCTTACATTAGATTGCAGCCTACACATTAAATAACTAGCAAATCCGAATCTGTGTGAGATGAGGAAATCAGAGGCAGGAGAGATTGAGCAGAACACTGGCTGAGTGATTATGCAAGCGGTGATTATTAGATCACACCCCTCGCTCCCATGGCGGCGGCAGCGAGAGGCGGGGAACAGAAGGGAAACATTAATTGACAAGGGAGGTTGACACGCACTCCTTGATCTGCCAGAAAGAGAGGAAAAACCCGCCAAGGAATTCCCCCACCCCTGGCAGAGAAACACATGCTACGCTCCGCATATTACTCGCAAATCCCTAGCTCCTTATTACTTTCATGCGCGCTCACAGTAGCCTTCTTGCCGCAGCTTTCAGCTCGGCCTCGCCAGAGCCCATTCCCCTAGTGAATTAGCCACTCATGGTTGAGGGCTGTCTAACGATAAAATAAGAGAAAGTGGAATGCATAGTAAAAAGGATTTAAGTTGTTATTAAGTTGCCCAACAAGTTAGATAAGCTGTGAGTTAATAGTTTTATTAGGCTAAATCAAATCCCTGCCCTTGCCCTTATTACCCACTAGCTAAATAGTAAATCCCTTAGGGATAGCAATAAAAGTCCGCTGCGCGGGTTACTTATCTGACTACGCTGGTTGACAGGCTGCAGGCCGTCGATCTCGCGGGGGAATGCAAATGAACGGGAGAAAAGGTGAGGGATTGCTGAGTACAGTTGGCAAGGGGCCAGACTGCAGGGAGCTCAAGGCTCAATTTGGAGCGCACCTAAAGAAGTGGCTTGCGCTTAAGGGCACTAGCAGGTAGTTGCCTGCTGCTATGATCTGGAGCCTTAGGCTCAGGGACTAGGTGCTAGCCTAGAAGGGGGAGAGTCCACGGACCGAGTTCCGGGACTGGACAAGGGAAAAAGGTTGTAGGGGCGGGAAAGTAGGTTCGGGGGAAGGTAGGTCCGAAGGTAGGTCGGTCCTCCTAGGGGCAGCGCAGCGCGCTCTCTTAAATAGTCCTGCAGCTCCGCCAACCTCGCATTCATCAAAATAACCCACATGCTCGCCGGCCTGTCAGCGAGGAATCGGGTCGGCATAATGCCACCCCAATTGCCCACTGAAGCGGCGGCGAGAATCGCCAGATGCCCCACTAGGAGCGTCTTCCGGCAGTCGGCCAATGATTGTGATCCCGCCGGGATATGGGAAGCGCAGGCGCCGACCTGCCTATAGTGTCGTTACATGTATCTAAAGGGGGAAAGGTCATAATCGAGCTTCGGCTCGGGTTACAGTAAAGAAGAGGGACATGAAGAATTAAAGCTCACTCTAAACGCATGAGTGATCCCGACAATCTGATCGCGGTTTGGAGGGGAATTATAACCTAAACTAGTCCATACAGTATTGCTATTTCCGCGATCAGTCACTCCTACAGGGGACTAGACAGATCCGAGACAAAGGGAATCGGCGGCTACTTAATTCACCTCCGCCCCAAGTCTGGCCCTAAGATTAATGATGGTGTTCTGCGGCCAGCTGCTATGTGGGTCGCGATTATTGACTTGCTAAAAATTGAAAAAAAATTAGGCTGGCTCACAACCCCACTCGATTCCGAAGTACACTCCACATCACACTGAGATCAATCTAGGAGAAAATATGACTGACAAACAGAAAGACAAAGTTATTGAGCTGGTGAAAGAACACAGAGAAGCATTCTCTCAGACCAGTCAGGAAATGGGTCTGACCCACTTGGTGACCCACGAAATTTCATTGAAAGACACCACACCGGTTCGGATTCCTACCAGACGGATTCCGCCGCTTTTGCAAAAGCAAGTGGATGATCAATTAGATGCATACATGCGCAACACCCGGCCGACCCAGCCGAACCGGCCGGGTGAAACGAGGGCCAAGCAAGGTAAGTCGCAAAAACCAATCAACCAAGCGCAAAAAAATCAAAGGGGGGACCAAGGGACAAAAAAGGAAGGCGTGAAGAAAAGGAAAAAGGGGAGAGAAAAAGAGAGCAAATGAGAGCAAACTAAGTCGTAAATAGAGCAATGAAACAAACTAAGTCGCAAATGAGAGCAAAAACTAAGTCGCACGGCCGGCTAAGATTTGGGAGGTTGCGCATGTATGATTAGATGACATGCTTGCTAAGAATTTGATAAGACCAAGCTATAGTACCTATTCAACACCATTGGTCATCGTACCTAAGAAGGATGGAACTATCAGAATTGTCAGTGATTTTTTAGTTCTAAACTCAAGAGTGAATTATTATCCATATCCTCTACTGAACATCCAGGAGACATTCTCACACCTAACCAGAAGCCTTTAGCCTTCAGAAGTACTTCAGCAGCCTTGACCTTAATTCCGGTTATTGGCAAGTTCCCATAAATGAGGAACATAAGTACATGACAGAATTTTCCACGTTAACAAGAGGCCAATTTGAATATCAAGTCATGGCGCAGGGACTATCTAATGCGCCCCGGTACATTTCAAAGATTGATGAATCTAGTTTTAACTGGCATTTAGCATAAGTTTGCCATGTCTTACATTGACAACATAGTGACTTACTCTAAGACTTTTGAAGAACATCTCAGTCATCTAAAGGAAGTATTCCAAAGATTAATAACAGCTGGATTGAAACTAAGACCTAAAAAGTGCAATTTATTTCAGCAAGAATTAAAGTACTTAGGACATGTAGTCGGAGTCAATGGAATAAGAACAGACCCGGCGAAGATTGAAGCTATTAGAACATAGCCAGTGCCTAAGGATGTTAAAGAATTAAGAAGCTTCCTTGGATTGTGCAATTACTATTGCTGATTTGTTAAGAATTATGCTGATGCCGCACACCCGTTATTTCAATTAACTAAGAAGGGAGTGCTGAATTTCAAGGAAAAATGGACTAAAGTACATACTAAGTCATTTGAACTGTTAAAGCAATAAGCTAATGTCCACTAAAGTACTTGCCTATCCAGAGTTTTCTGAGAATGAAAAAGTACGAATGGTCCTAGACATTGATGCTAGCGACAATAGATAGAATCGGCGCCTGTCTTGGACAGATACAATCTGATGGCATTGAAAGGCCAATCGCGTACTTTAGCCGAGCTATGAAAGACTCCGAAAAGAGATATCCAATCACCAAAAAAGAATTGCTAGCATTGGTTGATGGGATGAAGCACTTCCGATTTTATCTCTTGGCAAGTGGTTTCTACCCTGCACTGATCACAAGGCGATCCTATGGCTTCTATGCCAGACTGAAGCACAAGGAATCCTTGGTTGTTGTATTGAGCGGCTAAGCGAGTTCTAGTATGACATTCGGGCAGCAAGCACAGCAACGCTGACAGTCTATACCGACGAACTGCTGAGACTGATAGTACAAAGCCAACACAAATTGACCGTAAAATGGACTCTGAATTAGAATTGAGAGAAAGTGAACCAAAGGTGAGCTTACCAGATAGCCAGTTAGGACTGATCCCACCACCTGAAGGAATCGAGGAAACCGGCACTGATGTCCGCGGTGGTCGTGTGATTTAGAAAGAGATGCCAGCAAAACAGTTGACTAGCAGAAGCTCATTGAAGCATCGAAGCTGTCAGACTGATCTGGGAATTCTCAAAGAGCAGAAAGTACATCAAGATGATGAAGATGTATTCGAAGATGCGAGAGATTACTTTGAAGATGAATAAGTTGAAGAAGAGCATAGGTACGAATTTTACTTTGTTTTAATGATAAAAGCATCCCTACTACAATCACTATTTAGTTACTTGGCAATATTCATATTTTAATTATATCATTTACAATTACCAAGAATATTTTCTATTGCAATATTAGACAAATGCTAATAATAACTCTCTATGTCAATGATACGTACCCCCTTCCCTCTAAAAATTTTTGCACGAGCGCAATAGCAAGACAAATAGGCTTTTTAGACAAATAGCTTGATTTCCAAAATATTATTTAGGAGCTTATTAAATGTCAACTTTGCCTCGCTGAAAAACGCCAACGCACGAGTAGGTCGTGTCTAGATCAACACCGACTGCTGGAGTTTTAGACATTCGTAAATCGTAAATGTAGGTTACAATGGTGCTGCTTAACTAGATTGGGTGTCGTAAGTACTGAGTGCGTAAGTATTAACATAGCGGTAAATAAATCCAGCACCTGATTTCAGACGAACAATTTTCTAAGAATAGGCCTATTGCAGTAAAACGACTGTACCATAAAACACGTAGCATAAAATAATCAAACCACAGTACCTTTCAAAAACATTATTTCACATAACTCTGTCAAGTTTCACACAGGAATTTGAATGGAGGGAGCGACATTGCATTCAATGTCGCTCCGTCATTTGCAATTCAGTCTGGCTTGATTGATTTCATAGATTTTTGTAACGTAATATGGCTTGCGTCAGCATCCAGTTACTATTAACTTACTGTTTTTGCTCTGGAAGATTTTTCGCTGTGGACGTTTTTGTCGTTAACGACGTGCGCAATGCAACAAGACAAAATACCCGACTTTATATTCGAAGCTAAAATATATCAATCACTGTTAAACCGGACACTCCTACGCATAGTCCAAGCCTGAAATGAGGTTATTTAAACAGTGCGGTAAATTCCGCATAGTCCACTGCATATAGTCCAAGCCTGAAATGAGGTTATTTAAGCAGTGCAGTAAATTCCGCATAGTCCACCGCCATAGTCCGAGCCTGAAATGAGGTTATTTAAACAGTGCGGTAAATTCCGCATTGTCCGCCGCATTATAAGGTTTGTTAAACAGTGCGGTATTTTTAACATGTTAAAACAGTGCGGTAAAATGTCGCTAACGTCGTTGACCCTCAAGGCCATAAGTGTATGGCAAGGGTTTCTCGTCTTTTTGTCTGCCGTCAACTTGTCTAGGCCTACTGTTAACTTGTCTTTAAAAGATACTTCATACAAACTCGTCTGTGAGCAATCCCATATAAGTTAATAAAAAATTGGTAGTAGCTAGTTTGCTTGATAATTGATTGCTATTTGCTAATAAGAGTTTTAACATTCAAATAGGCTCTAGGGCTGAATGGCTTTATGTTTAGCTTTAGGCCTATGAGATTAGACTTAAATAGGCCTAGGCCTTGTTTATTGATATTTAATGTAGGCCTATTATATTTAATTGTACAATTTATGCTATATTTTATTGAATCTTGCAATGCACATTAAGCTAGGCCTATCTACATCACTAAATAGGGCCTAATTATGTAGGCCTACATATTGTCTAATGTCCACTAATATGCCCTATATAGTTAAAAACTAATACATAGTTGTAGCATCCCTTTGACATAATATGTCCACTTGTTTTTTTAGATCTATAAATTTAGTCAATATATAAGTAATCATGCCCTATTCTTAAAATGCAAAAATCACTATTTACAATCATACATGTGCAACCTATGTAATCTTAGCCAGCCATGCAATTTAGTTTTGAACCAAAAAGTGCAACATACATTGAAGCGAATTAGTTTTAAAGGATTAAATACACTTTTCATTGCAAGTGTTATGATTTGCGATACTTGGTAAAAATCATAGAGTAGACCCTAGAAGAGAATGAGAAGAAAAACAGAAAGTAGAAAAGACAGAAAAAAACTAGGCCTAAGAAAAAAGAAAATAGCTAAAACATATGTAGAGTAGAAAGGAAGAAAAACAGAAAGAATAGAATAGAATGAAAGTCAGAGAGTATAGGAGAAGAAAATCATAGAGTAGAAAATAAGTAAAAGAAAAACAGTGAGTAGGGCCTATATAAGAAAAATGGTAGATAAATAACTAAGATAGTATTAAAAAAACAGAGAGAGTTGAAAAGAAGAAGAATGCAGAAAAAGGATGTGAAAATTAGAGTATTTTGTCAAATTTAGTTGTAATTAGATCTATAATAAAACAATAAATTGTGAAAAGAGAACTGAAGTGCAGTTAGTTTTGCCCTGCTTCAAAGAGCACAGATGATTCTTGAATCTGCAACTCAGTTTTCCTTTAATTGCAACTCAGTTTTCTCTTAACTGCAACTCATTTTTCTCTCATATAAAGCTCAGTTTTCCTTTAACTACAACTCAGTTTTCTCTCATCTGCAACTTAGTTTTCCCTTTACAGCAACATATTTTTCCTGCTCTGCAACTTAATTTGTTTCATTGCTTTATTTTAAACTTACAAGTGTCAAACTAATTTCTTTATCCAAATTTTCACATCCTTGTCTTCTCTTTTCTTCTTCTCTTTTTCTCTTTTTCTCTGTCCTTTTCTCTCTTATTTTTCTCAATTGTTCTTTCTCTTCTCTGTGCTATCTTCTTTCTCTCTTTGTCCCTTGTGCCTCTCTTTGATTTTTTCCTTTGGTCAATTGATTTTTGCAACTTACTTTGCTTGACCGTCATTGGGCATTTGTTACTCATGTACGATCACATCATATATATATACAACCTATTTTGATATATATGTTACTTGTGAAACATGATAAAAATTTAAATACCCTAATTGCATTTTTATCTAATTGTCTACAGTTGTAAACAATGTATATATTTATTTCTAGGATTAATAAGCAAACAATCTGTAGTATAATTGTTTCGTATGACTTGGTAACTTGGTATGATATAGAAAAATTTATTTAGTAATTTCAGATTCAGATAGGAAGTATTGAGCTTTCAGTTGATTGTTTAGTTTAAAGACAAATTGTTGTGCCTGGCTAATTTATTCTAAATAGTTATTCTTACTTATCTAGAGCAGTGGTTCTCAACCTGTGGGTCGCGACCCCCAGTGGGGTCGCGTGACCATTTTCTGGGGGTCGCAGCAAAAAGAAAAATAAAAAATGTATTTTTTTTGGGGAAGAACCCTTTAGAGATATTAGAGTAAAATATTTTTAGTAAAAGTAAAAGTAAGTCAAAGGCTGTTAGCTACATTGCAATGGCTATAGCAGTAGCGGCCTAGCACTCAACTTGAAGTCGCAACACAAAATATGCACGCAGTCGCAAGCTAAGCCTGTCCTGCTAGATATGGGCTGAGTCACACGACACCACACGACAAGCAAAACAAACTTTCCTTCTCTGTCTCCCTTGTTACCTTGTTACCCCAGCGAGCTTAAAACGAACGATCGCAACTCCTTACCCAGAGGAGGAACTCCTCTCAACAATCCACCTCCACATTTAAACGCATTCCCATTCCTTTTGGCTTAGCCGATTGGAGGCACAATAACCTGCTTAGGATTAGGGTTAGATTAGGATTAGAGAGGCATCTATTTAGATATTCAATCTCATCTGTTGTTAATGGCATCGTCTGCAAACTCACCTAAGCGCAGTTATAATGAAGCATTTCTTGAGTTAGGTTTCACAACTGCGAATGAAAAACCACAATGCGTTATCTGCGAAGTCACATTGTCAAAGGAGTCAATGAAACCAAACAAACTCAAGCGCCATCTGCAAACACAGCACCCTGAAGTTGCGACTAAGCCACGCGAGTATACTTTATGGAGAAGTTAAGGCGTCAAATTCCATCAGTTGGTATCACTGAACCAGCGTGCACAGGCAGCGTGCACATGAAAGAACAGTGGTGCTGTGAAACGCATCCAGGATGTCACGCCTGACGCTAGCTGGACACAGTGCTTCATCCATCGTGAAGCACTGGCAGCCAAAGACTTGTCAGCTGACCGACGCCGTCTTGACAGACGTTCCCGTGGTGAATTTCATCAAAAGCTGACCTCTGAATCATCGACTGTTCACAGCGCTGTGCGAGGAAATGGGGGCTGAGCACAGTTCCCTCCTTCTCCACACCAAAGTTCGCTGGCTATCGCATGGTCGCATGCTTATTATAGGGGTCGCAAACGAACAAAAAAGATGCAAGGGAATAAATTAGGGTCGCCTGAATAAAAGGTTGAGAACCGCTGATCTAGAGTATCTATACTACTGTTTAATATTCATTATTTAGTGTTCTGTTACAGTCTGTTTTAGTCCATTACAGTCCATTGAAGTATTTACTTTGACTGTCACATGTACATAAATAACATAATTAATATGAGTATGCCAGTGCCTTTAGCCATATTGGAAATTAAAATATATGGTGGGATCACTATCTAATTGTTATCATAATAACTGCTTATTTTTAGTTTGTTGACTTGTGTTAAATCCATTAACTGAATATAAATGTGTACTTTGAAGATTATAGTAACAATGTATTTTTCCTTCATTATAGCAAAAAGGGTGTAAACTTGGCATTGAAATAAGCTTAACAATGAGTAGCATCTGAATACTACTCACTCACTCAGAAAAACTTCAATTTTCTGACTGTTCCACCCACAGCAAGCCAGAAGCCTCAGTCAATAGCCATGTCCACAGCCTATTTTCTCCGTCATCGCAGGCCAAATGTTCAGCGCTATCTGAAGGCCTACATCAATGAATACTTTCCTTATCACAAGCCGGAGGTCACCACAGTTGGCCTGAAGGCTGCGGAGCGTCGCGGCCTTCAGCCGACGCCGCCATTCCAGCTGGCCCTGGGCCAGGTGAAGCCCTACGGCAAATACGATGGCGAATTTCACAGCGCCGACTCGAATCACCAGCCCAGCCTGGTTCGGGTCGAAGTGAAGAAGCTCTGTTTGAATAGATTCATTCTGCGCTATTATTATCAATCGGCGACTTACCTGGCCTATGCAGGTCGCATCGCTGCTAAGCCTGGCGATCTTGTGCTAATCGAGCGAACGCCACAGCCTATGGATTTCAACTGTATCTACAGACTCATCAAGGTGGTCTTCTCGGAGGGCTGCATCACGGACCCCGTGACTGGGCTAGCCTGCTATGCGGGCAAATATCGCCTGCCAGAGCTGGAGGCCTGGAACCAGCAGCTGCGGCACAATTCTAATGATGCTCAGCTGCAATTGAACTGATTGCCAATCAGCTCTCCTGTTATTATTGACTTCTAAATTGCTGTTCTAAACTTGTTTAAAATTCAAGTTAGTAAAACACTGTTGAAATGCATTTTCATGGTCCTATCTTCAAATCTAGGATTTTGAGGGATTATTTAGAGATCTTAGATTCAATTTACAAGCTATTCCTTCTAACTCGTATGGGAAAATTGAAAGTTTATTTTTGCCTATCTTCTGCGTGCTAATGAGTGAGATTTGAGTGCGATGTCTAAGATTTTAAATTGCTTTCTGCTTGGTGTTTTACTTTATTCGCACCATATGCGAGACCATCTTTTTTAGTCCTCCCAGTAGTATGATTTTGTGTGAGAAATTAGTTTTTAGTGCTTAAATTCTTCTCCAAGTTCAAGACGTTTTTTAGGCTTTTTAATGAAATGTTTCCAGGTCATTATAGCTCCCTACGTGCTACTCACTGTCTTTGTCAGTAGTAATGCTGCGTTTCAGAAAATATTACGACTAAAACTTAAGCATTCATTGAAGTTTTCGATTAAATGGGCTTCTTAAGTTGATCGAATTGTGTTTTGTCATAACTCACATATAAAAAAATAAAATTTTCAGACACGCATTGTGCTTAGATAGGATATGTTTTTGCTGTCCTGTTCCTTTAATTGATTGAAAATTATTTGCTTCTACATGTACATAGTCTTACATTTTTTCGAATCGCTTAACTTGATAGTAACTGTTACTGCTGGTGGCTGAAGTGGTAGAGGAACAGGTGTTGGTGACTGGAGTGGTAGAAGTCAAATCATATAAAAGGAGGTTTTGACCATTTTAATGACTGTTCATATCAAGCGTCTGTTCTGCAAGAACATTCTGTCGAGTTTTAAGGCGTTCACAGCGGATACGCAATGCGCTCGTACGGCCTACTAAAGTGAGTAGTAATAAAAGCTTCGATCGTAAGACCCAAAATTGTTTCTTACAAATAGATTGCGCAAACGCTACGCATACAATATTCTCTGCTGTTATTTACGTTGCTTAGTTGTTTGAAGTCGAGTATTCAGTTTCTCTGCGATGATAATTATCTACGAGTCATAATTGCAACTTAACTACTTTTCCGCATAACTACAAACTGTTGTTTTACGTCGGTGACTCGGTATGTCGTAAGAGGAAAACAAAAAGCCAACTAACTGCATAACGTTTAAAATATTTTATCTTTTTGAAAGGTGTTAAAATTGTTATGTGGTCATTTTTGGTTTTATTTCAAGTCAAGGCCAAGTGTTGACCGTTGTTAAACCATCGAATTTCAGCTTAGTTGGTGTTGATCACTACTAACAGTATCATGCTATGTTTGTATATCTCTTTTCGAAAGAGGATTTTACAATCTGTCTTTTGCTTTGGATCGATCAAATAAGAGTCAGCATTATTCAGCAGATTCCTGTCGTCTAGTACTCCTCGCCCTCCTCCTCGCCCTCGCCCTCCACGGAGTCGACGCCGACCTCCTCGTAGTCCTTCTCCAGGGCAGCCAGATCCTCGCGGGCCTCGCTGAACTCGCCCTCCTCCATGCCCTCGCCGACGTACCAGTGCACGAAGGCGCGCTTGGCGTACATCAGGTCGAACTTGTGGTCCAGGCGGGCCCAGGCCTCGGCGATGGCGGTGGTGTTGCTCAGCATGCACACGGCGCGCTGCACCTTGGCCAGGTCACCTCCGGGCACGACGGTGGGCGGCTGGTAGTTGATGCCGACCTTGAAGCCGGTGGGGCACCAGTCGACGAACTGGATGGTGCGCTTGGTCTTGATGGTGGCGATGGCGGCGTTGACGTCCTTGGGGACGACGTCACCACGGTACAGCATGCAGCAAGCCATGTACTTGCCATGGCGCGGGTCGCACTTCACCATCTGGTTGGCCGGCTCGAAAGTGGCGTTGGTGATCTCGGCCACGGACAGCTGCTCGTGGTAGGCCTTCTCGGCCGAGATGACCGGGGCGTAGGTGGCCAGAGGGAAGTGGATACGCGGGTAGGGCACCAGGTTGGTCTGGAACTCAGTCAGGTCGACGTTCAGGGCACCATCGAAGCGCAGGGAGGCGGTGATGGAGGACACGATCTGGCCGATCAGACGGTTCAGGTTGGTGTAGGTCGGGCGCTCGATGTCCAGGTTGCGGCGGCAGATGTCGTAGATGGCCTCGTTGTCAACCATGAAGGCGCAGTCGGAGTGCTCCAGGGTGGTGTGGGTGGTCAGGATGGAGTTGTAGGGCTCCACGACGGCCGTGGACACCTGCGGGGCCGGGTAGACGGCGAACTCCAGCTTGGACTTCTTGCCGTAGTCCACGGACAGGCGCTCCATCAGCAGCGAGGTGAAGCCAGAGCCGGTGCCGCCACCGAAGGAGTGGAAGATCAGGAAGCCCTGCAGGCCGGTGCACTGGTCAGCCAGCTTGCGGATGCGGTCCAGAACCAGGTCCACGATCTCCTTGCCGATGGTATAGTGGCCGCGGGCGTAGTTGTTGGCGGCGTCCTCCTTGCCGGTGATGAGCTGCTCCGGGTGGAACAGCTGGCGGTAGGTGCCGGTGCGGACCTCGTCGATGACGGTGGGCTCCAGGTCGACGAACACAGCGCGGGGCACGTGCTTGCCGGCGCCGGTCTCCGAGAAGAAGGTGTTGAAGGAGTCGTCGCCACCGCCAATGGTCTTGTCGGAGGGCATCTGGCCATCGGGCTGGATGCCGTGCTCCAGGCAGTACAGCTCCCAGCAGGCGTTACCGATCTGGACACCGGCCTGGCCGACGTGGACTGAGATGCACTCACGCTAAAATTCAGAGCAGGTAAGAAACAGATGCATTATGGAGGCTCTATTGTAAACTCTAGTGAGTTTATCTAGAATTCAATTCGCCTTTAGAAATTCAAGAAACTCTTACCATGTTGAAGCTTGGAGATTAGAAGGAGCGGGAAACTGGAGAGCGTTAGAGTTGCTTTGAGGGCACAAGCAGATGTCTATCGAGACACTGGCTATGTCGATAAAGAGGGGACCGCAGCGAGCCCGCGCTCTCTATTTATGGGGCCACGAATTCAGGGGCGGAGGGGAGGTGTGGGGCAGGGGCGGCGCGCTGCTATGCAGTTTCATTGGGCCGCCCAGGTGTCTTAGCTGCGTAACCAGGGGCGCAAGTTACAGTTGCCAGGGCCAGGCATGGTGGGTCTCGGGCCTGCTGAGCGGTGAGATGAGGCGAAGAGGCTGGAAGCAATGACAAGGGGTAAATGCCCACCTCAATTCTGCAGGTTCTAAGGCTCTCATTTTCTCTACCGTCGCCTCGCCTCCACATCACTGGCTGCTAGGCAACCGGGTGCGTGCCAGCAACGGCGGGGGCTGCGCATCTGTGGGTGAGTCTTTAGAATATGGCCAATGGTTGTCAAGGCCTCAACCCCACTTGGCGGTCCCACCTAAAAAATCTCTCAACCCACCAAGCCCACCTTTTCGCCTCCGCACATTTTTGCTGAACCCGTGACCCGCTCAATAAAAACTTGGGGCGGAGGGTGGATCTGCTAACTCACAGGTAACTGCCGCCACACTGGAGCAGACAGGCCGCGAAAAACCTGCGTTTTTTCTACCAGAAGAATTGAAATGAACTCCGTGGGTGAATCATCGCATTTGCTGTGCATTTGCAACGCAGCGCTTAACTGCAAGAGAGAGAGAGAGGGAGATAGAGAGATAAAGCGAAAGAAGAGAATGACGAGTGGGCTAACCCGCATGCACGCCAGGAATTTTCTTACCTCTCCCTCCGTTGTCATAGCAACGGTCAAGCCGCTTACCCCGGCCTTAAACCTGAGCCGGCCCGCAGCTCTCATTTCTCACTCCTGCATTAGCCTGTATAGCAGAGCATTGTGCTCCGCAGTTCGGCACCCAGACTTATTATCTCTAAAACCAGTTCATTCTGGTTTATATCTCGCATTTCTCCTGCATGCTATTTTATCGCAAAGCAGACCAGTATTCAGGCTTAACCTATGAAAAAGCAAGCAGCAGAAATTTTGTGAAAGCTAAGTTTTGGGTCTTAAATTTGTTTTAGAAATTTTTATTTTTCGCTAATTGCCATTCAATCGCTTGTCTCCTAGTGTAGACAAAAGGGGTTTCGATTGAGAAAACTCCAATCAGTCACTGTGTACATGCTGTGTACATGCTGTGTACATGCAATGTTGAGCAGATTAAATAGGAGTGGCTTAGTCTGTCAAAATACCATAGACAACTTCGAACTCGAGCATTAAAATGAGATGATAGGGATTATAGGGACATGTAATTGTATATTCCGGGTGTCCGGAAAGTCATGAGAAAACTACAAAAGGTTAATTATAAAAACGCGCAGAACAGTGAAACTTTACTAATCAGTAATGTAATTTCCCCTGAAGTCAATCACAGCTTGGCAGTGCTCCACGAGCCGTAGAACCTCGCGTTTCAAGCAGTTTGCATCCAGACCCCTCGCCCACTGCAACGCGGCCTCGCGGACCTCATCGTGGCTGCTGAACTCCCGCTTCGAGAAGTCAGATTTCAGCCAATTGAAGAAAAAACGGTCGCATAAATTGAAATCAGGGCTGTAGGGACTCTGAAAAAGCAGTTGAACTCCACGAGTCTCCATGTACTGCTGCACAGGCTGGGCCACATGAGGTCGTGCGTTGTCCCACTGCCACAAGACTTCGGACAAATGAATTGGCTGTGATCTGAGGCTCCGCCATAGGTTATGTAAGTATGTAAGTTATGTAAGTGTGGAGGAATAATTAACACATGTTCATTTTTTCTAGGACATTATAAATCCGAAAAGCTATTTCAGAAGACTTTTCACTAGAAGATTAACTAGAACTACGAAATTAGTTTTTTAACCAGATTATTTTAAAAAGCTTACAAATAATGTTTTTCAGGTAAACATTTTTACTTTAAGTTTTGCTCGTGTTGAAAACTATTTTGCGTTGTAAAAAGTGACTCATGAAGTTTTCCTAGTATAAAGCCAAGTAGTAAAAAACTATTCGTTGCACACGCTACTAATAGTAGTCGCTTGACTATAACTGATCGTTTCAAATGGGTACTGGGTACCTTACAGTCAGAGGTGAACTGACATGACATTCAGAAAATAGCTTTAAGTAAGCTTAAATTAGCTCGTAGTTGTATGCATTTTCAATAGTTCAATTCTTTTTAATTGATCCTTGTTTCTTCAGTTTGGCGCGCATTTTTCAGCCACTTACTTTAGCAACAACCCAGTTGGTTATACCTAAGCTAAACGTCTCAATCAGAAAATCCCATTGTTAACAAACTACCCAATAATAGCTCTCAATAGTTGGTCAACTCCCCCAAAACTGGTAAATTATCCCTCAGATAGAAAATGTTGCAAATTTACCCATTCAGCCGACTTCCCCCAAGCTGTCGATATCCCCAAAGCGAGAAATTTGTATATCAATATTATCAATATTATATGCTATAATCTCATCGAGTTTATAATCTCAAAGTTGTTGCGGTTCTAACTTATCTCCCTTCGTGTGATTATCATTCAATACTACCAAAGTTGTTTTGACTTTTATTATCCTAATTGTTATCGATCGTCTGAGGATTATTGTACACTGTAATATCTAATTACAGGATTTATTCTCCCTGTGGGATGTTGTTCAATAAACTGCTATGTTTATTGCTTCTCTCACGCAGTAGGCGTAGCGGGTTGATTCAACCAACTTCTACTCGTAAGTTAGCGGATAATACTGTGGTACCTTTTCTCCTTGCTAAGTCCCAGTTCTTAGCAGTTTAATTCTCACTCGACTCGAGCGGTTCATTACAAGGCACTAAGTCCTGGTTTTTTTAAATCCAGTCTTGCTGGGCTTCCAATGACTTAGAGGGTCACCGCTAAATAACTAACTCTCGAACTATCTGCATACAATTCAATGGTTCAATAATTCCTTGTTCACAAGATTATAAGGTGAGAGAAGGCTGACAGGGTCAGAAAATGTGTTTGGTTTCTCCCTTCGGAATTCTCGCCTATTGATAGTGGTTTGCTGATTCAAGTTTATGACAAGTGAATATTAAATAATATTTTGTGCATTAAAACAAACATAGTAATATTAAATATTATTTTGGCACGAATTTGAATTTAGCATGATATTTCGTGATATTTTGCGGATTAAAACAATTTTGCGCACGAATTTGATTACATTATAATATTTTGTGATGCATTTACCTAAGACAATTCAGGCGAATATTTAAATGTTTTAATCAGGAGGCCTGTCATATTTACAATACTTTCAGGTTACTTACTATATAAACATTCACAGCATCGGGTATTTACTGACACCCATGATTGACACCTATAACTCTAGGTAACACCGATTGCTGACTCAAATTCACTGATAATTCCAGCTGAAGCTGTCAGGTGTGTGCTGTAAGGTGTGTGCTGTCATGTGTGTGCTGTCATGTGTGTGCTGTCAGGTGTGTGCTGTCAGGTGTGTACTGTCAGGTGTGTGCTGTCAGGTGTGTACTGTCAGGTGTGTGCTGTCAGGTGTGTGCGGTCAGGTGTGTGCTGTCAGGTGTGTACTGTCAGGTGTGTTCTGTCAGGTGTGTGCTGTCAGGTGTGTGCTGTCAGGTGTGTGCTGTCAGGTGTGTACTGTCAGTGTGTGTACTGTCAGTGTCACTCAAGTGAGGCTGTTGCTGTGGGTACATGCGTCGCTAAGTCTCAACTCAAGTCTGGGTGTTTTGAGGCTCCTAACTTGACGGCCATGATTTTGAGCAGGAATGTGAGACAGAGAGAAGGAGAGGGGAGGGAGAGAAATTCAGCGCTTACCAAACAGAAATTATTAAACTGTACAGCTGCGGCCGCTTAAAAATCACACGTCAACACTAGCACACTTAGTTGTGTTTCTTTCCACTGACGTGTCTCTCTGTCCCGTCTCTCTCTCCCGTGTGTCAGAGAGAAAAAAATCGTTACTGTACATTTCATCCACTAATGGGGAGGCCAGCATGTGTGTACATTGGCAGCGCGGGGAAGGCAATTTTCTATACCCTTCAGAGGGACGGAATGTATAGGGGGTAGACAAAGGGCACATAGTGGGTTTAACAGGCGAAAGAGGGCCGGCCGACCATCTGCAGAAATTGGCCGCTAACTGCAGTATTCCCTGTCGCAGAAATCTGCAGCCAAGTCTGGTAGAGGATTTAGCTTGCAAAGACCAGTGGCAAATGGAATAATGCAAAATCTTGTTAATAGACCTAACGGACCAATCTACTCATGATGGACTTATTGAGCCAACTCTCAAGGCACGACAATTTTATCAAGTGAGTAGTCTTTAGATTTTTTGTCTAAAAGCAATTCTCCTCTGGTTTCTACTATTGTTGAGTCTGTTGTCAAGTGTAAGATACAGTGTTATTTTTTATAAAAATATGTTACTTATGAAACATAAGATAGCTAACTTGATTTAAATTTGTTTCATGGTCTAGAAGTGAGGCTTATGTCTAAAATTGTGGTTACTTACTAAGGGACTAAGGGACTGTCTGTCTAAAACAATTTTCTGAAACCATTTCAAGTAAGGATTATCTAAATGCCACTCGGCTCGGTCCATTGGCCATCGTATGATTCGTATTTGATTGGCCTGGCCATTGAACAACGCTGAGCAAGGGTTTTAATGAACATCGTTAAACTATGTCTATGGGGAATTCCCTTGGGATTCTTGTATTTCAAACTTTAAGTGTGTATTTTCATTGAGCAACGCTGGGATTCCCGCCATTAAATACCGGTGGAATGTCTATGGTGCAAACAGAACCGCTGGGAATCCCAGCGTTGCTCAATGAAAATATATACCGGCTATTTCGGGCATCAATGTCTATGACCCCCCAATTGATACCCCCAATAGGCGGTATATATTCTTACATAGATTATCTATTATGCCGAGTGTCCAAACCATTGTACACTTTTGGAGGGGTTTTTTCCCAGCCACCAATGAAGCCTGATTGTTGCACGCCTTTACTGTCTATGTCCCGAACCCCGCCAGCTCGGATTATTTCGCCCACACTATGCGGGGTCTGAAGCCACAGTTATATTTCACGCCCTAAGTCAGGCGGTCTACTTTTGGACCATAGACATTTCGGGCGTGCACCAATCGACAAAATAATCGATTGCTGCACGCCCCGCGAGACCGCTGGCTATATCCGCTCCGTGAGACTGATTGTTGCACGCCCCAACTGTCTGTGGTCCAAAAGTATACAATGCCAGTGATAAACGGCTATATCATTCGTCAATGTGATATTTTTTATGTAAAATATTTTAGCACAATTTTCATGCAGGTACTCAATCAGTCACTACTGACAATCTGGAGCCCTGGCGATTTTCATCTAAGTACGAATCTTGCTCTGCTTATTTATAAATCTGTGCAAGACACCTATATGCAAAAGCAGGATCAAGCATGCGACTCAGACTGTCCAGACTGCTACTGCTGGTCCTCATACTCACACTGCTGTGCTTCGCGTGGCTATTCGGCATCTTGCATCGCCCCAGCGAGACAGAAGCCGGCATCGACTCGGTCATGGCTCACGCGGTGGCAAAAATTGTTCTGAGGACTTTCTCCCGTCTCAGCGCTGTTGAAGTAACCACATCTGCGTCTGCTGGAATTCAAGTGAGGCCGGCTTTAACTAAAGGTGGTTCAACCAAACTGATTTCCAGGCCCGTGCCAACAAAATCGGCGAGAGTCTTGCCCGAATCGAGCTCGAAATTGGACACCGCCCGCATACCGTATATTCTGCATCAGACTTGGATCAGCAATACAATCCCTTCTACGTACGTGCCATTTGTAAAGAGCTGGATCAGCCACAGCCCGCCATTAAGCTACTACTATTGGACGGATGCCAAGTCGGTGGAATTCGTTGCCAAGCACTATCCGCACCTGCTGGCCATGTTTAAGGGCTACAAGGTGCACCTGAACCGTGCTGACGCCATTCGCTACATGCTGCTGCATCACTATGGAGGTGTCTATGCCGATATGGACATGCTGCGACTGAAGGACCTCACACCAATACTTAACAGTACCGCGGAGCTGTGTTACCTCAGCCAGGAGCGCTACGAGATAACCAGACTCTACTGGGGCATCGACAGCAGTGTGATGAACGCCATCATGCTCAGCTCGCCCGGCCACCGCTTCATGGAGTTTGTTGTCAACGCGTTGCCAAGATACGCGCATCACTCGCCAAACGTGATGGAGTCTACTGGGCCGTTCTTCCTGCAGAATGTCTACAACGAGTTTGTCAAGTCGCCGCCATGCAGCCTCTCAGAGGCGAGCTGTCGCTGCTCGGTTGCGGATCCGTACATGTTCATGCCGCAGATTGACCCGATTCGGATTCCGAACTTTCGCGGAAAGTGCAGCCAACCAGGCGGTCTTGCCAAAAATGCCCGCGAGGCCTGCGCCATGCTGGACAAGATCGGCTGGCAGAATGATGTCAGCGTGATTGGAAAGAACTCCTACACGCACCACGGCTTTCTGCACTACGGCTTCGAGAATCAGAGACTGCACTTTGATTCTCAGGCAGATATTGGCAGCATTCGTAAGGACAAGATGATCTTTGGTATTGACTTCACCTGAGCTTTTGGATTGATGCAGTGGACGAAGAAGCTATGCGAATCTTTGATAAAATTGATACTCTAACATTTGCGCTCGTATATGCACAGTAATATCGAGGTGCGTGTCTTTTGAAGCTCCGTTTTGGGGTTTAGCGATTAGCTCGTGCTTACAACAATAGCTATTCGCGCTTGCAATTTTATAAGCAAAATTTACTTTCCGATTCGTAAAATATTTTTAATCGTTTGCGTCTATCTTTGTTTTTTCTGTGGTTACTTCTAGTATTTCTTCTAGGACTTACTATTTTGTCTAATAGGTCGCTGCAAATTATTTGTGCATTATACTTTCACGACAACGCGGGTGCTTCGGAATTCCCTCAGCTGCACTGTGTGATGTGAAACAGAGGTCCAGAATTCGCGTCAGTTCTCTATTCCGGTATAAAAGAAGTTGTCAAGAAGCATAAAAATCTTTTGCCGCACTATTTCTTATTGATCTGCAAAACTTCTTGATTCTTGATTTTACTGTAATTAGCTATAATAAATAATATAGCCAAAGTTCTAAACTTTTTATTAGACTCTATAAGTTCTAAACTACGAGCGTAGTATAGCAATTTTGTCAGGCTATCTCAGCCTATGGGCATTCAAACTCAGCCAGCCCATCTTGTCACTGCGGTTTTTTTACTGAAGCAGCTAATTTTTACCATAGACATGCATTTTAAGACCATGCTATCTCAGCTTGGGACGAGCAATCTCAGCCAACATATAAGTTCTATGTTATTCTGTCTAAAGTTTTGTTAACATTTTTAAACAGTCTATTTACAAGAGAAAAACAGGGTAACAGAAAACAGGTGACTCCATCAGGTCGGCCACCAGCTTCTTCCTCCACCAGTGCGGGGTCAGCGAGCTGCAGCTTGATCGAAGCCTTCACTGCACTATGAGCCATCTCACACGGGTTGAGAAACGGCGAGTAAGCGGGCAGCAGCTGAATTTCAAACTGATGGCGGTGCTGCTCCGGCACTGTCACACCGCGATGAAAGCTTGGACCATCGCAGACTATGACGACTCTCGCGTTGCCGATTTCCGGGATGACTTGCTCCACGAGGTCATTGATGAATTGTTGAAACCTCTCCTTTGTCTGGCTCCTCTGAAAAACTCACTCTTCACCAACCCAAGTGCAGATGACACGGCCAGACAGATGGAAAGATTTGGACCCCTCTGTGTTGGGCAACGACGTCTCACTGGCTGACCCCGTCGCGACCTTCCCTGTCATCTGCGCGTCCAGAGGTTGTACCCCGTCTCGTCTATATAGATTACCACCGTATCCAGTTGCAGTCCCGCCATGAGTAGCGCATACTCGCGTCGCTTCTCTATCACCGCGGGAGAGTTCGCGCTCAATCGAAAGTCGCAGTTCTTAGTGGCAATCTTAAATGTATACAGGGCTCCATCCAGAGCTCTGGCTATTGTCTTAATGGAGACCGGTGGCTTGTCTGGAAGCTGAGCAGCGAGATTAGTCTGCAATGCTTTCAGTGTCGCCATCGGATTTTCATTTAAGAGGCCGATTGTGAGAGATACAATTCAGACTACTGAGAAAAGTAGAAAAGCAAAGACTTGGCTGCAAAACTCTCACATAACACTAAAAAATATCGCCATAAAATGGCAAGCTTAAAAGAGACTTCTGTGCACACTAAGAGTGGTGGGAGAGGACTGCATGTGGCTATGGCTGACTGACGAAGGCAAACAAGCCAGAAACCGGTCTCGGTCTGCCAGCGCGAGGTTCGTTCCCCACTTTTAGTGTGTTACACCGATGAGCACTTGGCGCATCTCGTCGTCCAGCTTGCAAGCCAATCTTCCGGCCTCCACGCTGAAGAGCATCAATCCGACCTGTAGCTTCAAAAGTGGCAATGATGTGGCGAGCGGTTTTCAATTTGATGCCAAGAATTGTAGCGGCTAGACCAATATCCTGTCCTTCCGTCCACGCGGAGATCAAGCGTCTTCTATCTGAGATTGCTCGTCCCAAGCTGAGATAGCATGGTCTTAAAATGCATGTCTATGGTAAAAATTAGCAGCTTCAGTAAAAAAACCGCAGTGACAAGATGGGGCTGGCTGAGTTTGAATGCCCATTCGCTGAGATAGCCTGACAAAAGATATAATTGCAGACATGTGCTCTGAATGGCGGGATGGGTGAGCTAGCTAGGACCAAGGGGTAGTCGATCGATAGCGATGATTTTCCTATGCAGTTTGATTGTGCAGCCTATATATTTGATTAGGCAGATTGAAATTGGATTTACTTAATTTATATGGAAGATCGTCCTTATTAATACGCAATATAATATTTAATTATGAATCGCTTCAGCCATTTCATACCCGCGTGTGTTCTGCAAAGGACCAAAAACACGTTTTTGAACTATGAAGCCAAAAAAGCGTGACAGTGCACTAAAAACAAACTGAAACCAACAGTAATTTAGGCAACATCCAGATGATTGTAGAAACATGGGACACTAAGCCTTAGAAGGCAGTTTGTTTTACTTTTTGATGCACAAAAGTGCAAATTTACTAAAAATCATTATTACACCATTGTAGCTTATAAATTTCCGCATACGTTGATGTGGAGCATTAGGCGAAACCATGTACTCTATCATTATTTTTCAATATCAAAATTTCCGAGCAACTCGAAAAAACGTTTTTCGTTGGCATAGCAACCAAACTGCGCGTCCTTGACAACGAAACATACTTGTCCTAAAAGGCCTAGGTGTTTGACACCTTTTAGCGAAAACCGCATTTCTGAAAAGCGTTCTGAAATGGCCACAGTGAGAATTTGAAAAAAAGGTCGTTTTTAGTGTGTGCAGTTGGTACTCAATCTTATCAAGGATGGGTTCACCTTGAACCCATTCACCTTGAAAATCACTGGCTCACCCACCCCGCAACTAGTTCTAAAATTCTAAACTTTTGTTTCTGCCCCGAACGGCCGGACAATGACCCCGGCCGGGCCGCTTGATCTTATGTATTGTTGTGACTAAAAAACGCCTGTCACTCACCCTTCCATCCTTCTGTTTCACCGAATCTACTCCGCTCTCATTTCATCGGTAAGTATAGAGCAATGCCGCCATGTGTGCGAAGCCGTGCATTTGTAAACGTGTGATCAGCCCGATTCCTTCTCCTGATTCCCCTCCCGACCGCAGTTATAGTCTCGCTGACGAAACGTTCAATCAGTGCTGGTCGCCTAGAGGGATTGTTGTCGGCGTGCGCGGTCTAGATAGGCACTGGTGGTTCTGTTGAGTACGCGACCTCGAGCCCGAGGATCTCACCGATCTCACCGTGGCAAAAGAGAGGTACCGATAGGATTTGTCGGACCTTCGCAGAAACCGCAGACCATTGGTGGCCTCAGTTTCAGAGTAGGCGCGGAATTAGGCAAGCTCAGGAATAATATTTATACTATTTTTTATATGGTCATCTACCTTCTCTATCCTCATAACCTCTCATCTTACTTGTGCGCACGCATATTTATTTTACTATGTTCAATTTGTCAAGCTTATTCATATTCCATATCGTGTAAATCATCGAAGAGCATAAATTTACATTGTTAAGGCGGTTTTAAAGTGAGAGACTTAAAGTTAATCAATCGAGCAAAAGAATTAATCAACTCAAATTTAATCACCTGAATTGGGATTCAATCTGTCTCTGTTATTTTTCTATTGGGAATTCCGTGGAACAGCGCGCCATCGGATCTCGCCTACATCAAGTTCACTGCTGTAACATTTTATTTCAGCCGCTGCTACTTATTGACTGAATGGTCGGACACCGACCCCCGCGGTGTTAGAAAATATTTATAGTAAAAACCTCTTAATAACTTAAGTAGGTTTGTCTAGCCTATTTCCCCACTTTTTACGATAGTATTGCTGACTAATGTAATGTTTATGTTCCGACTTCAGCACGGGTGCACGATATGTTTAGGAGGCCTTGAATAAATTAGATGCTAGTTTTTGTGTGAGCTTTCATTCAGGCTCTCTCAGAACTGCAGATCATCCACGATTTCATAGCGACCATTGATTCTTAATTAGATCGATAGTATCAATCGTACTCTGTAGTCCTGCACTTGCTAATTTTATATTTATATTCCAATCAGCATCGCAGACTTTGTTGTCATGCACCAAACTCCACCAGTTACAGACAGTGCTGCAGGTCAGTTACGGACCATTGATCCGTGATTTGTGATCTTTGTCACGGTCATTTTTTGTGTATTTAGCCTGAAAAAGTTTAAACAATCTCGATTGATGCAATTTAGGTAAATATTGAATAATGTTACTAAAACAATAAAAATATTGCTTCATTCCTTCACTCATATATTTAGTATAATATTTGGCTTGTATGATTGAGAGAGTTATATGTAAAATATACAAAAGAACGAGGAAATCGGCAAAGCAAAGGGTCTAATAAACTTTAAAAGATAAAAAGTAGCATCTAAAATGCATTCTGGATAGGAAATCAGAAGGCTAAATTAGAGAATATCTCTTTTAAGAAATTCAAACGGCTTGAAAACAAATCAAATTATAAACAGCGCTTAAAATATTTACAGCAAAAAACAATTCAGTTGGATTATTTTTTAGAAACAAGAATTAGTACGTAACATTTGCATTTGTGGATAATAACTTAAAATAATAAAAAAAACTTTTGCTTTATCACGTGTTTGATTATAAATGGCGCATATTTGACTTTTAAATCCAGGGTCAGCTGGCACACCTTCATGTCTTGTAGCGCGGTGAGGTGGGATCTCTTGAAAGTATTTGCAAAGAGTAGTACTTCTAGTTTCTGAACTACTTAGTTTAGTACTAAGTAGTTCAGTATAATATTTTAGTACAATTACAAGAAGTACAATATATTATTCTTGATCTGTTGGCATTGTTTGTTTAGCTTATTTGGGAGTACTTCAACACAATTTCCAAATTTATAATAAGTCTAATTAATATATAATTTCCAAATCTGTTGTATGTATATGCTGTCTGTCTGCTGTGCAATAATATATATTTTTAATAATGAATTACCAAAAGCTATTTTTTAAAGAGCAGGGTCTAGTGGTTTAATAATTTCCTATGACAATATGTTATTCACATAAATATTGCTTTTAAAAATCAATTGTTTGCATGGCTATTGCAACTATTTTTTATTTCTAATATTTGATTATTTAAATTATTAAAGCAATATTAAGTTATTGAATAATTTGTTTACTCTAGCTTTCTCATTGCTTTTTTAGTCAATTATTTTATGAGTAGTATAGACATAGTTTTCAAAGTATTTACTATGTGATTATGAAACATAAGTCATTTCAACATTGATAAAAATGTTACTAAAATCCAACATATTTTTTTCTTAGCATTTTGTCATTTGCTTCTAGGTCATTAAAATGATCTAGACAAAGTTTTCTACACATTTTTGGAAATTTTGAAATGCGGCAAAAAGATTTGCTTTTCTATCTTCTTATCTTTAAATAGGCTAGCAATTTTAACAAAAAACTAGTGTTATATTTTTCCTTGGGGCAAAATAGAAAACTGGGAATGAAGCTAAAGAAAAAATGACTAAATAAATGATATAAATATAAATTAGCATGTGTCTGATATGAAAAATAGTCCAAATAACTGATTTAGTAGGTAGTTACACCTTTGCTATTTTCTACAGCATTTACTTAAAGCTTCTTTGCTCCTACTACTCATTTCCAGTCTAGAATGGTAGTTCACCCGCCAAATGGCGATGATGCAGCTAACACATTTAAGCTAGTGGTTGTTGGCAATGGTGGAGTTGGTAAGAGTGCACTAACTATCCAGTTCTTTCAAAAGATGTTTGTGCAAGACTATGATCCAACAATAGAAGACTCATATATTCAGTACAAGATGATTGACAATGATTGGTGTCTACTGGATGTCCTAGATACAGCAGGTCAGTAATTATTATTTCTAATCTATCTGTTAGTTTGTTCTAAGATTCATTCCCAGATCCCTAGATGTGGCAACACACATTCCCAAAACCCCAGATGCAGCCAACTACATTCGCAGATCATCAGATGCAGCCACCCACATTCCCAGATCCTCAGATGTGGCCACCCACATTCCAAGATCCCCAGATGCGGCCACCCACATTCCCAGATCCTCAGATGCGGCCACCCACATTCCAAGATCCCCAGATGCGGCCACCCACATTCCCAGATACCCAAATCCCCGCAGTGGTCATACAAGCTCTTCGCCGCTCTTATTCCGCAGGTCAAGAGGAGTTCTCGGCGATGCGCGAGCAGTACATGAGAAAAGGCGACGGCTTCCTGCTAGTGTACTCTGTCACCGACCGCAAAAGCTTCGAAGACATTCGACATTTTCATACGCAGATTCTGCGGGTTAAAGATCGTGACAGTTATCCCATGGTGCTTGTGGCCAACAAAGTCGACCTGGTGCACATGCGGAGGGTTTTCGAAGAGGAGGGAAAGAGCCTGGCTAACCAGCTCAAGGTGAATGGCCTCAGGTTAAAATCATGCGATTTTGTATGCCTTGTTTTATGCGGATGCTTTGAAATGCTGACTTGGTCAGTTGATAAAGTGAGATCTGTGCGAGTTCATGACAGGTTGATATGCTTTACGTCCGGTGCTTACGGGTCGGCCTTCTAATTTGGGTTATCGGACCCAAAACTAATTTATATACGAATCGGCTGTGCAAGCGCTGTTTGTGTATATTGATAAGCACCTCGCCGCCCTGACAGGCACTGATTTACATATGAACTGTTTGTGTCCCAATTAGGCTATTTTAAACTAATTAAACTAATCACACACGGATGCGGACTGACGCACGAGGCCAATGCGTCAAGCCTTCGATCTACGTTACACCAGAGTTCAGAGTGCGACTTCTCAATTAAGAAAGAAATAACAGAGCGGGTAGGCAGACAGACGGACATACAGACAGAGAGACAAACTGGCCAGTGACCAGCTTCGACCGGGACAGGGCAGACTGCGAGGTGGCCTTGCTTGCAATCGTAATGTGCACTCTCTAGCTTCACGTGACTCTAGTGAAGCATGCCGGGGGTGAGGGATGGTGACTACATGCGTTCTATTTCTGTCCACCGATGGCGCCTATGTCGCCATGTCCCTGGGAAAAGGAGTTCTCTTATACGCATTAGCAGAGAGAATCACATACAAATGTTGTAAAAATGAGCGAGCGCAGTCCTGAGAACCGAACGTGCGTCAGCCAGTCTGTTTACCCTGGATACGCAATCTCTACTCTGGCAGTTTAAACTGTTTCTAAAAATAGATTTCCTACTTGATTAAGTACAGTTCATAGAATAAGTCTCTCCAGGGCCCCTGGGCCGACAGCCATGTCTCTATGAAGTTCTGCTCTGTTCGTGTCCTTTTGCAGTATCGACTATAGACATTAAGGCTATCAAGCCTATTTTCCTTTCATAGTATTAAGATAGCGACTAAAGCGGGCCGCCTCTACTTTCTTAATTTGGTTGAGAAGTCCGAGCTAATCCAACTGCTCTATAGCCGGCCTATTTGCTACCCGCCTATTTGCAGCTAATCCATAGATTTTGTAACTCTACTTATCTCGTTGATTTCTGTTTTATCACCAGTCCATTAGGAAATTCTATGCAAAATGGATATTACGAGCTCGTAGATTGCTGTGGAGTGGCATTAGGCCGAGTTCTTAACTGCTCCATTTCTTTTATTCGTGTTTTTGAACTCGAGGAAGACAACGTCCCTTTATCAATTAGTGTGCCTGGCTGTTGTCTGGGTTATTATCGCAAAACATCTTCTGGTAGCTGATTATAACTTTCATGTTGCAATTTTATGTAATTGATACGTTATATTTTTACTAAGCGGGAGAATTCAGCTATCTGCTCTACTTTCAGTAGTCATTCAAGTCGCAAGAAATTAGGTATTAAGAAAAATCTAACTAAAAATGTCTAAACTATTGTCGCTAAATTTCTCGTTGCTCCTCAGATCCAGTACATCGAGACCAGCGCCAAAGATCCGCCGTTCAACGTAGACGAGGCCTTCAACTCCGTTGTGCGCAACATCTGCAGCCAGCCAAGGGAGCAAGCCAAGAAGGACAAGAAGCGCGGCAAACAGAATAGAGTCAAGTGTGAGATTATGTAACCCTTCCTGATTGGGAACTGTCGGCAAGCCAAACACCTTTACATTCGGCTTTGAGAGATCTGTGGGTTGTCAGTCATATGCCTGTCTGAGAGATCTGTGGGTTGTCATTCATATGCCTGTCTGAGAGATCTGTGGGTTGTCATTCATATGCCTGTCTGAGAGATCTGTGGGTTGTCATTCATATGCCTGTCTGAGAGATCTGTGGGTTGTCAGTCATATGCCTGTCTGAGAGATCTGTGGGTTGTCAGTCATATGCCTGTCTGAGAGATCTGTGGGTTGTCAGTCATATGCCTGTCTGAGAGATCTGTGGGTTGTCATTCATATGCCTGTCTGAGAGATCTGTGGGTTGTCATTCATATGCCTGTCTGAGAGATCTGTGGGTTGTCAGTCATATGCCTGTCTGAGAGATGTCAAATTTGATTGTATTTTTTGCTTAAAGCAGTAAATTTGCAATTACTCAAACGTCACTTCTATATGGCTGAAATCTTTGAGTATATACTGATACCCATGTTACGTGTGTTAGTACCGAATTGCTTTTTTTCTGCAATTGATTCAGCTGCAAGTCAACCCCACTGTTTAACCTAATCCCTAAGCGATCAAGGTCGTTGCTGGTGCAATGCAAAACTCTCATTGTAACTTGTACTTCTTGATGAACCTATTTTCTGTCCGATATGTCATAGTCTTATGCTTTGATACCTTGCTGTCTCATTATACTCAGCTTATACTCGTTATACTAGCCGTCAGTCTCTGTATCTTATCGAAAGCATGACTTTCTTACTGTGCTCATTCCAGCTGTAATCATTATTCCAGCCATGTTCAACTATTATCAATCTGTAGCCCTCTCATTTGTTACAGAGTTGTGACTCGCAGCGCTCTTCTTTGCCCTGTTTTAAAGTCGCTATTCGTTGAGCACGTTTTTGTTGACAAACACATTAATGTTCCACAGATTCATTTCTGAATTTCGTTCATAGTTTGAGCAATATTTTTCTTTGACGTTAGGTGTGAACTGTCGTTTATAATATACTACGAATATACGACAGCGCAAAAATAAATTGCTGTTGGCCTCGATAATATATTGCGATTATTTTCGGTCTACATCGAATCATTTTTGCTGTTATGCGCGTTTTTACTATATTTTATGTCCCATTGATGTCATCCAATGAGATCCTTTTGATCATCCAGACATCTAGCAATGAGTCATTCGATGACATCCTTTTGATCATCCAGACATCTAGCAATGAGTCGTTCGATGACATCCTTTTGATCATCCAGACATCTAGCGATGAGTCATTCGATGACATCCTTTTGATCATCCAGACATCTAGCGATGAGTCATTCGATGGCATCCTTTTGATCATCCAGACATCTAGCAATGAGTTATTCAAGGACATTCTTTTGATCATCCAGACATCTAGTAATGAGTCATTTAAGGACATTCTTTTGATCATCCAGACATCTAGCAATGAGTTATTCGAGGACATTCTTTTGATCATCCAGACATCTAGCAATGAGTCATTTAAGGACATTCTTTTGATCATCCAGACATCTAGCAATGAGTCATTCAAGGACATTCTTTTGATCATCCAGACATCTAGCAATGAGTCGTTCGATGACATCCTTTTGATCATCCAGACATCTAGCGATGAGTCATTCGATGACATCCTTTTGATCATCCAGACATCTAGCAATGGGTCGTTCGATGACATCCTTTTGATCATCCAGACATCTAGCGATGAGTCATTCGATGACATCCTTTTGATCATCCAGACATCTAGCGATGAGTCATTCGATGACATCCTTTTGATCATCCAGACATCTAGCAATGAGTCATTCGATGACATCCTTTTGATCATCCAGACATCTAGCGATGAGTCATTCGATGACATCCTTTTGATCATCCAGACATCTAGCAATGAGTCGTTCGATGACATCCTTTTGATCATCCGGACATCTAGCGATGAGTCATTCGATGACATCCTTTTGATCATCCAGACATCTAGCAATGAGTCATTCGATGACATCCTTTTGATCATCCAGACATCTAGCAATGAGTCATTTAAGGACATTCTTTTAATCATCCAGACATCTAGCAATGAGTCATTCAAGGATATTCTTTTGATCATCCAGACATCTAGCAATGAGTCATTTAAGGACATTCTTTTGATCATCCAGACATCTAGCAATGAGTCATTTAAGGACATTCTTTTAATCGTCCAGACATCTAGCAATGAGTCATTTAAGGACATCCATCAGATCATCCAGACATCTAGCAATGAGTCATTTAAGGACATCCATCAGATCATCCAGACATGAGGCATTTGGCACGTCATCCAGACAAGATCATTCGATGAGAATACAGCGCACAACGCCATTATACTATTGGTGTTATTAGTTCTGACAGACTTCAAATAAGTCTAATGGATATGTTCTGTAGACCCATGCTCACTCCGACTGCTTGTACAGTCCAGTTTTGCTTGCCAACCCCTGATTGTTGGGGTTGTCTAGAGCAGTACGCCTTAATAGGGACATTTTGGAGTTAGAAGAAACACCAAAACTGGGCAGAGAGTGGAAGAGGGGGAGAAGGGCCTGCAACAGCAGTTGGGAGAGGAGAGACAAAAGCTGGCTATCCGGACAGGGCAGCTTTGCCTGGTCGCCATGGCAACTGAAAGGCTTTGGCAACTTTTTCCCTCAGCAGCCTTGCAAGCGAAGGTTTGAGTTTGGACAAAGTGGAGTTGAGAGAACTGTGAGCCAGTATATCAGCTTCCTGGGACAGTTTTGGGATCATCCAAATAAGCTCAGAATTAACTAGATCGACCGGCTTTCAGTCTGCTCGTACATAGAGTTCAAAGGAATCAGCAGTTTTATGTAAGTTTATATCAAGTAGGATGCAATGCACTATTATGCTTGATGCTAAATCTGTAGCTGCTCGGCTTGCAGCGAAATTTTTGTTGCATTTTTTTACAAAATGCTTATTTGTGTGTAGATTAACAGTTCTAACTTTAGGGGGAAAAGCGATCAGTGTTTATTTAGAATCGAAGCAACAGTGTTTATTTAGAATCGAAGCAACAGTGTTTATTTAGAATCGAAGCAACAGTGTTTATTTAGAATCGAAGCAACAGTGTTTATTTAGAATCGAAGCAACAGTGTTTATTTAGAATCGAAGCAACAGTGTTTATTTAGAATCGAAGCAACAGTGTTTATTTAGAATCGAAGCAACAGTGTTTATTTAGAATCGAAGCAACAGTGTTTATTTAGAATCGAAGCAACAGTGTTTATTTAGAATCGAAGCAACAGTGTTTATTTAGAATCGAAGCAACAGTGTTTATTTAGAATAGAAGCAACAGTGTTTATTTAGAATCAAAGCAACAGTGTTTATTTAGAATCGAAGCAACAGTGTTTATTTAGAATCGAAGCAACAGTGTTTATTTAGAATAGAAGCAACAGTGTTTATTTAGAATCAAAGCAACAGTGTTTTAGAATCGAAGTAACAGTGTTTATTTAGAATCAAAGCAACAGTGTTTATTTAGAATCGAAGAAACAGTGTTTATTTAGAATCGAAGCAACAGTGTTTATTTAGAATCGAAGTAACAGTGTTTATTTAGAATCGAAGCAACAGTGTTTATTTAGAATCGAAGCAACAGTGTTTATTTAGAATCGAAGCAACAGTGTTTATTTAGAATAGAAGCAACAGTGTTTATTTAGAATCAAAGCAACAGTGTTTTAGAATCGAAGTAACAGTGTTTATTTAGAATCAAAGCAACAGTGTTTATTTAGAATCGAAGAAACAGTGTTTATTTAGAATCGAAGCAACAGTGTTTATTTAGAATCGAAGTAACTGTTTATTTAGAATCGAAGCAACAGTGTTTATTTAGAATCGAAGCAACAGTGTTTTAGAATCGAAGTAACAGTGTTTATTTAGAATCGAAGCAACAGTGTTTTAGAATCGAAGTAACAGTGTTTATTTAGAATCGAAGCAACAGTGTTTATTTAGAATCGAAGTAACAGTGTTTATTTAGAATCGAAGCAACAGTGTTTATTTAGAATCGAAGCAACAGTGTTTATTTAGAATCGAAGCAACAGTGTTTATTTAGAATCGAAGCAACAGTGTTTTAGAATCGAAGTAACAGTGTTTATTTAGAATCGAAGTAACAGTGTTTATTTAGAATCGAAGCAACAGTGTTTATTTAGAATCGAAGTAACAGTGTTTATTTAGAATCGAAGCAACAGTGTTTATTTAGAATCGAAGCAACAGTGTTTATTTAGAATCGAAGCAACAGTGTTTATTTAGAATCGAAGCAACAGTGTTTATTTAGAATCGAAGCAACAGTGTTTATTTAGAATCGAAGCAACAGTGTTTATTTAGAATCGAAGCAACAGTGTTTATTTAGAATCGAAGCAACAGTGTTTATTTAGAATCGAAGCAACAGTGTTTATTTAGAATCAAAGCAACAGTGTTTATTTAGAATCGAAGCAACTGTCATAGTCTTAGGCAAAAGTATTTGGCAATCGATAAAGGTACTGCGTAGGTCAGTGGGATCTGGAATTTAATATCTTACAGGGCAACAAGTTTCTCAATTCACCGTTTGTGAGTTTCAGCTTCTAACAAAAATCTTGTCTTCCCTTCGCTCAAGATTGTCAACATCTTTCATAAGTCGCTGAATGTCTCACACTGGTCAAGAATCATTGTCAGCGACAGTTCTGACTAATTACTCGCCCATGTCAAGTGTCTCATGTTTCCAGCGAGCAATTACACTTCCCTTGAGCACAGCCACCAGAGCTGAAACTGTATCGGGGGTGGCTGATGCCAGGGCGATGAAACAGATGAAGTAGACAGAATTAAAATGAGATTTTTGTCTCACAATCTGCGCGCACTCGTATGTGACAATGGGTGGCGGGGCAGGGAAATGTAGAGTGGATACTGTAGAGAAGCAGTACATTTACGCCAATAAAACTGTTTATTAAATAGTATTATATGTATTATATATACCCAGCCAAGGCACACGCAGGCACACAGATAGACAGACAAAGACAAGACGAAAAACTGGATCACACAGCTATAGTTAGATAGCTATTAGGGTTAATTCCAGTGGCGTATTGGACTTGAGCAGCAAATATGACTGCTCCAAAGGCCCCTAGCAACGAACCTGATTCGCCAGGGCTAAGGCCGCTGACTGGTGACAGCGGACGGGACACCACGGCAGATTCCACCTGCTACAACTGCGTTGGAGAGGTAAACTGCACCTGGGTGACAGGGTTGGGTGACCCAATCTCACTCAGGTTGGGTGACCCAATCTCACTCAGGTTGGGTGACCAATTCTCACTCAGTTCGAGTGACCCAATCTCACTCAGGTTGGATGACCCAATCTCACTCAGGTGGGATGACCCAATCTCACTCAGGTTGGGTGACCCAATCTCACTCAGTTCGAGTGACCCAATCTCACTCAGGTTGGATGACCCAATCTCACTCAGGTTGGGTGACCCAATCTCACTCAGGTGGGGTGACCCAATCTCACTCAGTTCGAGTGACCCAATCTCACTCAGGTTGGATGACCCAATCTCACTCAGGTTGGGTGACCCAATCTCACTCAGTTCGAGTGACCCAATCTCACTCAGGTTGGATGACCCAATCTCACTCAGGTTGGTGACCCAATCTCACTCAGGTTAGATGACCCAATCTCACTCAGGTTGGGTGACCCAATCTCACTCAGGTGGGGTGACCCAATCTCACTCAGGTGGGGTGACCCAATCTCACTCAGGTGGGGTGACCCAATCTCACTCAGGTTGGGTGACCAATTCTCACTCAGTTCGAGTGACCCAATCTCACTCAGTTCGAGTGACCCAATCTCACTCAGTTCGAGTGACCCAATCTCACTCAGTTCGAGTGACCCAATCTCACTCAGTTCGAGTGACCCAATCTCACTCAGTTCGAGTGACCCAATCTCAGTAATTGAAATTAGCGTGATGAGCATATCGAAAACTTTCAAATTGGTTTGAGAAGGCTTTTAAACAAATTGTCCTAAAAAACTATTGTCAAAAATAATCAACTGTTTAATGTTTTGATGAAATGTTAGGAATTAGCAGGTAAATATTATTAGATTTTTAAGCGCACAGATTTAATCATCAAATTGATTGTTTAAGGAACAGAGTGTTGTGTTGCCCATTTTCTATTCAATTAAGATTTTCACTGTTTGCAGCCTCATAACAGCTAAGTTTCGCATCATGCAGACAACGATGAATTTAGTTGACTAGCTAAGCTAAATCCATGAGAAGTGCTCAACAAAACCTCTATTGACTTAAGAGGCGCTTGCATATCAGTCAGTCCACAGCTGTGCCAAGATACGCACAGTCTCTAAAGGCTCTGAGTACAGTACTGCTCAGCGAACTGAGCTGAGCAGAATGGCTCTCTAAAACAGGCATTCATTTTCCAATTTTATTATATGCTCGAACTTATTTTTATTTAAGCCTTCACATTTTGTTTTACTGTCAAAATTTCGCAATTTTTTTAACAACAGCGCAAACACATGCGGGTGTTCATCTGCCACGAGAATGGGCGCAGCTCCATGGACCTGCCTGAGGGGAAAACTGTCGGTGACATTAAACAGATCATTAAAGGTGAGCGAGATGCATATTTTCCCAATTATTTTGCAGCCCTTTCAAATCTGGCATTGTTTAATTCCGTCTGCGAAGGGACTAATGTCAAAAAACAGTCTATACTTTCACTTATCTTTTAAAATTCGTTTATTCAGCGATGCGTTCTTATTGGCAATGAAAAATTGAAATGTTTTGCTTTGAAAAACTGTTTCTCCGACATTCCGATGTTCTGATAGAAGTTTCTAATTAGGTCATGAGTCAGGAGTGCACGAATTCTCAAGCAATAAATGTCATAAACGCGTAGGATTACTTAATTACTGATTTTGGAAAAAGCATAAACAGAATAAAAAAATTTTTTTTTAAGGAATCGACAGCAAATACGAAATTTGTAGCATATTTGAAATATAGTCTAAAAATGAATAAATGAAACGCCATTTCTTGACTCTATATTTTGTTTAAAATAAATTAGATGCTGTTTCTTGGAAACCAGGTGCTCTTTCTTAGAAATCACATTTAGATTTTGATTATAAATGCGGATGACGTTACTGTAAAAAAAGTTTTTTCTCGGAAATCTGCTGTCGTTTCCAAGAAAAAACTGTCCATTTTCTGCTAAAAATGATGTCACTTTTAAACACGCGATAAATTGTTTAGGCGATTGAAATTTCGAAAAATTGTTGGCTTTCACTTCACTAGGAAATCTTGAATATAAATTCTACTCAACCGCTCTTCCTACTGTAAAAAGATCGCTTCAAAATCCGAGTCGACCGCGTACAGCTGGGCGACATCAACTTCGAGCGGAACACGCTGGTACTGTCCTATGCCGGTGCCGAGCTCGAAGACCGCTGGATCCTGTCCGACATGGGCATCCGGCCGGGATCCACGCTGCGCGCCTACGTCAAAGAGGAGACTGACCCGGTGCTCTACCTGCGCATCGGCTACAGCGAGGAGCTCATTCCCATACTGGACCGCATCAAGCTGCTCAACTACTCCGTGGCCTCGCTGCGGAGTATGGCTTCCAGGCGCACCGGCCTGCCTGTCGGCGTGTTTCGCCTGACCACCCATGCAGGTACAGAGATGTACGACTGCCACATCATGGAGGACTACGCTGTGCGGCCCGGAGACACAATCCGAGTAGAGACCTGGGACGGCTGGAGCGACCTGCTGAAGTTGGCCTCCCTGGGCTTCACCAGCCACGTGCTGGAGCTGATTAATCGCACCGACGACGCGCTGGGAAAGTTTCAAATGAAGGTCGCATTGTACATGGCGGCTCACTTTGGCCAGGTAGAGCTGAGCACAACCCTCACTAGGCAGTGCGGCATTCGATGCGACGAGGCCGTTGGCGCCCACCCGCTCAAGCAGTGGTGCTCCGGCGATCGTCACGTCGACCTGAGGAAGGCGCCGATTCACGAGGCCGTAGAGAGCGGCCAGCTCTCTGTTCTGCGGGGCTTCGTGCACCACAATGTCTGCTCCATCATGGTGCGCGATGGCACCGGCCTCCAGCCGCTGAACCTGGCTCTGCGGCAGAAGCAGAAGTCCTGTGCCAGCTTCCTGCTCACCAAGCAGTGGAGCCGCATCCCCTATAGCAACAGCACTGTTCCGCTGGCTATCTTTGCCAGGATGAAGAATTGGTCCGACAAGGCCAAGGACAAGGTGTCCGTGCTGCAGGGACAGGACAAGTAAGGCCTGTCGACTGTGATCGCATGCTCTATAATAACAGAAGAAAACCATAGGGGCATCCCATTTTTCTTTTGTTCTGCATCTCCCAAAATATTCAACCAATCGCCATGTAAATCCAGAACATTTTCCAGAACATGCGATGAAACAACTACCAGAATCACAAAACACCGGCATCGTCGGGATATTCAACGACTCTTGTAGGAGACTGGTGGCAAAAACCACTTAAAGGCTTACATTTTCTGCTCACAGAATTTTATCTTGTAATAATATCGTCTATTATTTTTGACTATATTGTGTGGATTATATTGTTAATTTATACACTTTTGAACCACAGAGGTTTATACAGAGGTTAGTCGTCCTTGTCACCAGGGTCTTCGACAAGAATCGCTGAATATCACGACGATGCTGGCTCGTACGGATTTGCAAGTTGGTTGATCGTAAAGGGTGTAAAATTCTGATCCATATGGTGGAATTTCACGAAAGTCGGTCATTCGATTTGGGAGCTGTCGAGAAGTGGGCAGTGGGTATTTGAAATACCCCGAGTCTGTCCCCAGGGAGAAAATAGCGTAGACTTTCTACTGCTAAGGCTGGTTAAGGCTGGCTTGCAGCCCTGTGGTTAGCTCGAAGTTGGAACTTCTGACTCTTAGAGGTCGGGAGTTCGAATCTGAGGTACCAGCATCAGCTGATGTATAAATTTAGGAGAATTAGTAGCCTCCCCAGTCCACGGACTGAACTGCTGTACACAGCCTTGATATCTGCGGCTGTGCCCCTGGCTGCCCCAACTAATAAAAGGCCTGAAATTAATAAAAACTCTAGGCTTTGAAGTTCAACTCAAAGCAGAAAAGAATTTCACTGTCGCAGGTCCTCGCTGAAGAAGAAGCAGCTGCGCGAGTTCCCCTTGGTTGGCCAGGGTGTGTACGTCGATGGCTACAGCCGGCAGCTGCTCAATAGCAACTCGAAGGCGCCAGTGATGAAGCAGGATTCCAGCGTGAGCAAGGCGGTGGAGAGCTACTATGCCAGACAGCTGGGCGATCCGGAGACTCACTTCAAGTCGGCCCTGAAAGGCTTGAAGATTCCAAAGCAGAAGGTGAGTGGCGCTCAAAGTGTCTTATAGCTTGTCACTCGCCGCAAAACAGTCCCTTTTCAAACTGTTTTTATGTTATATTTTCGATCTATTCAGATATTTTGCAATGCCACAACTTCAACGTGAATACATTCTGCAGGTGTTTGTTGTTGTCCGAATAACGGTAAGGTTGAGCACAGATGTTATTATTATCAAATGATTTATCCATATAATAGTAACACTGCATGACACTTGTTAGTCAAATTCGAAATACTTTCACGATATCCATCAATTGACACAACAATTGAACAAAAATTAAAGGAAAAATAATTAAGTATAGGAAATTTAATAGCAAATGTTCTTAATCACTGCTAGACCTTCCACCCATGCATAATTGATTCACCATGCACGCGAATATTAGTACGAGTAATATGGCATTCGACACCGAGCCTGTTCGGCCTAATCCGCTACAGATGAGAAAAAATCGCAAGGATTTTTCGATCATCAGATCTTATACTCTTATGTAAGGTCGGATGTGAAGGGTCTGCGTTCAAAGTGACAACAATCTACCATTAAAAATATCGAGTATTGATTGACACCTGCCCTGGCTGTAGATAGCCAGATGTGCAGCCGACAGCACAGCCGCAGCTGATGCGCGGCGCATCTGAACGCTGCGTACGGCTGTTCAGTCCATGGACTGGGGGGACACCACACCCACCCTCAATTACCCCTGCAGAGCTGATGCTGACACCAATTTAACAGCTGTGTGAACTGAAGCAATGCAGAGTTTAGTGTCTTGCTAAAGGACACAAATTGTTCTAGTCGGGCAAACCCCCCGATCTTCAAGTCGTGATTCCGACGCTCTAACCACTATGCTGCAACCCCCTCCTAGGCTACAACCCCCTCCTACGCTACAACTCCCTCCGATGCTGCAACCCCCTCCCAGACTACAACCCCCTCCCAGGCTGCAACCCCCTCCGATGCTGCAACCCCCTCCCAGACTACAACCCCCTCCGAGGCTGCAACCCCCTCCGACGCTACAACCCACTCCGAGGCTGCAACCCCCTCCTAGGCTACAACTCCCTCCGATGCTGCAACCCCTTCCCAGACTACAACCCCCTCCCAGGCTGCAACCCCCTCCGATGCTGCAACCCCCTCCCAGACTACAACCCCCTCCGAGGCTACAACCCCCTCCGATGCTGCAACCCCCTCCCAGACTACAACCCCCTCCCAAGCTGCAACCCCCTCCGATGCTGCAACCCCCTCCTAGGCAACTCCCTAGATTTGTAAGTATGTTAACAACTTTCGCTTGAGCCAATCAGATTGTCCTTCTCAAATAAGTCCGCTTGTTAACTAGCCTCCTACTTTTGTATCTATAAACTTTTTTTTCTTAACAGTTCGCTCATTCATATCTGAAGCAGAATATAGAAATTAAGTGCCGTTATTTCACAAAAATGCTTCGTACGAGCGCATACGTACTTGATAACACGGCCGCATTGCCAGAGCAAATGGTCCAAGATGGCTGGCAACAAACCACCTGAGGGCACCGAAGATCACTCGGCAGATCGACTTCCGCCTTTGAGCCGTAGCGACAGACCACAGGCTAGCCAGTCCAGGCCTTCTTCAGGGAAGTCTGCCCATCCCCAACAGCAGCAGCAGCAGCAGCAGCAGCAGCAGCAGCAGCAGCAGCATCAACAGCAACATCAGCCAAAGCCTGGAAAGCAAGCGTCGGCCAGTTTGCTAGCGAAAGCGAAGGGCAACGATGGATCGATTCCGTTGCCAATTCAGAGCTTTGATGTGAGTCCTAATCTATATAAAGTTACATGGTCAAAGCTTTGGACTAATGCGAATTGGAATGAGCGAAAGTATAGAAAGGATAATTATATTTTTGAGCTTGCTGCTGAATGCTTAACAACCAATAATGTTTTGGAAGCTGAGAACAATTGCGGGTCTTAATGGTACTGTTACCTGTCCACTATAAGTTCAGAGAATTGGTGATCTAAGATAGTTAAATGAATCGCAAAATCGGTCCCCATAAAATCCTAGAAATACAGTGGGTCGGTGGCAAAGCGGTTAACGCGTTTGGTGCCTCTCGCACCAATGTCTCTAAGTTCGATTCCACGACGAGGCCACATTTATTTCGGGCCCAGCCGCGGAGAGAAGGCTTGGGGGCTTGTCGTGCAATTTACGCCCTTGAGGGCCAACCTCCGAGGCACAGATAAATGTACAGTGCCTGACGATGAGAAAGTCAGGGTACACAGCGTATGCCTGCGTACAGTATCTGTGTGCATGTGTGCTCAGGAGTCAGCGAAATGGGCAGAATTGCCTCCTCGCTGGCTGTGGGTCTAGTATCACTAAATGATGTCCAATTGCCCGCAGGCCTCCTGCAGTTATTATTATTATTATTATCCTACAAATAACAATCGCAGGACACGCCACGCCCGTTTCTGCACCTGAAACGTGGCCAAGTGAACGAAGTGAAGCAGGTGCTGGACCTGTATCACAAGCACCGCGGCGTCCCGGCCAGAGAGTACGCCATCCAGTGCCTCAGCGCCGCGCAGAACTTCAAGGAGAAGCCCTGGCTGCACCAGGTTCGTCTGGCGATGACCTTCACTGAAACTGGCGTGCGCAAGATGACTGGCAGCAACAGTCACAGCCTGTTGGGCCAGCAAATTTCATCGGCCGAAGCGCAGAAACTCTGATTAAATTGGAACCGGTCTTTAAAATGAGCAAGTCTATGACCACGTGGCCTGGGGTATTCGGTCCAGATCCTTAAAAATGAAATGCTCAGCTTTGTCAATAATAATTGCATGTTTCTTAAGGAGAAGCAATGATATTTTTTAATAGATAAGAAGCAGGATTTGGGACTTCTCACTGCTCACTACTTACCGATTTTTTAACGTACATGTACGTTGGTGTTGCTAAACAATTGAAGTGCTTAAATGAATATGCATTGGAATGATCAGAATATAGATATATTTTGACTACCTGTCTTAAGCCTGCGCACGATTCGCAATTAAGAATACTAAAGCTTAAAGAAGTTCGAAGTTTCCAATGAATTTCAGCTGTATGGCGTTTCAATATATGACACTTAGTTTTAGTGCATTAGATTAACAGTAGGACTACCAAGCCATTTTGCCGCCCGTTTTTAATACCAAGGGGTGGGGAATTTCCCCCCTGAGAACATTTTTGGCAGCGCCTGAAAGCTAACCGCGCGAGGGTGGTGACTGATTGGTTGACAGACTAGGCGATGGTGTACTGTAGCTGAACTGCGCCTAATATTTAGGCTTCAGCAGTGAAATTTTAGAAATTCGCTTCAGGGTGTCCAGAGTGGCCTATTTCCACATTTTTTGCATTTGAAGGTCCCGCAGTCCGTCTAGATAAAGGTAGGTGACCACCAAAGACGGAGATGATGCAGGCACATTCGGGTGACATGCTGATAAAGTTTAAAGGTCTGGAAAGGCCGCACTGAGGCGCAGTGCAAATTCGTGTATAGGGGTGTATGAAATACACTAGCTCTTATGAGGCAAATCCGACCTTCGGCCAGAAACATTGAATATCTCGACGGTCTGAAGAGCTGGCGACTTGATTCTTGTTTCAGAAGGTTCGCAACAAAAAGTTGGCGTGTGTTCTTGAGTTTCGTGTGCTTGCATTTGTTCCGTTCGGGTGCAGCAAAAAAATTGTCTTGAAAAATCCCCCCTTGGTATTTCTACTGTTAATTATCATTGACATCGAACGAATCTGGGGCTTGCGGATTTTTAATATATTTTTGGGGGCAGCCAACAAGCAGGTTTTGCCATTGACGATGAAAATTAAATTATTTAATGGTCTAGGTCCACTCCAACTCAACGCCTCATACTCATCATAGACTTACAAATAGACTGTATGGCTAAGACTGTCTAGATTACTGTCTTGTGGTCTAGATTGCAAAACGAATGATAAGACGATAATTCTATTTTTAAAAGCATAAAAGCGATGGATTAGACAAGCCGCGATAGCTCAGTTGGGAGAGCGTTAGACTGAAGATCTAAAGGTCCCTGGTTCGATCCCGGGTCGCGGCAATTTTTGCGTTTTATCTTCAATTGTATTATTTGGAGCAACTTTTGAAAAACTTTATAATTCGAAACCAAAATCTTTCATTTTCATTTTTCATTTTGTACAATAGACAGGCCATTTCATTATAACAAGTTAGCAGGGAAGCGATATGTTGTGAAAACTACATTTTGTTAGGGGAATTAACTTTTATATGCAGTTTAAGAACATTCGTCGTCATAATTCGATGCAAAAGAAAAAAAGGAAAAAAACTAGAACGAAATCAATTCATTCATCTAAATCTAAAATACACAAAAAGAAGAATTCGATGCTGACGCTAATTGGACTCAATAAAAAGATTGCATTTATAGTTGCGCACTTTAATAAGCATTTGGATATGTTTATTAACATATCGATGCAATATCGAAACGAATTGAGTCGAAATCGAATTGATTGAGTTATTTTTCCCGCGTAATCCCACAGAGCGGACCAGAGCACCAGGCGCATCTTATCAGACAGCGGATACCTGCAAAATTAATTAAAGCACGACTTCTTCAGCTGTGATACTCAAATCAAATTAAACGGGTTTAATATAGCTTGCTAGATCAGTGTTATAGGACGTGAATAATATTTAGTTTGTCTAGTTCTATGAAAGCTGATGAGCTCTTTTCTAGGTCACGGGGAGTAGCAAAAAGGCTTGCTGGATAGCAGAGAAATTACAGAATAATTTTCAGTCATTCAATCATTCTCTTTCATATGAAATCAGCAATTTAATATAACACTATAGATGAAAAATGTTACATAATTAATTTAGATGTACCCTGCTTTTGCATCGACCTGCGATACCCAGACGGTCCAGAACCTCCCGACGGAAGACGCCGGACCTGGTCAGGTGGACCCAGAAGTTCGCGGTGCCGCACAGCAACTGCGGCAGTCGGGCCAGGCTGCTGTAGGACAGCCGCTCCGACATGGGCAGCACCTCGATAAACAGGAGAGCCACTCGGGAGCCGACCTGGGTGAAGAAGACAAGGCTGCCGACGATGACCACACTGCGCACACTGTCCAGCAGCTCCTGAGATGAGGCCAGAGCTCCGCGATGCCGGATCATCAGCCAGATGCGGATGGCGCAGATCAAGCTAAGCAACATGGCCAAGCAGCTGTATGTCAGAGTCAGTGCCAGATTCCAGATTGTGTAGCTCTCACCAGAGGCCTCCACGATGGTGCACATTGTGGTGATCCTGTTCGGATTGTCCAGCGATAGCGACAAGGCGGTCACGTCAGCCAGGGCGCAAAACCAGGCGACTGGCACCAGCGGCCAGGGGTAGGCGCCCCGCTTGCGACTGTACAGGTGCGGTGCGAGCACTGCGAACGCCCGATCGAAGCAGGTGGCCAAGGTGAACATGATGGACCCGACGATGCCCAGCATCAGAGGCGCGACATCAGTCAGACACTCGTGCTCGGAGCGGAGGCTTCCGAATCCGGCCAGGTCGTCATGGCAACGCCTGGCCGTAACGTAGATGTAGGCAGCGGCCAGCCAAGCGTCGGCGACAGCGAGATTGGCCACCAGGATGTAGAAGGACTTCACTCTGAGGTTGCTGGAGCTCGACACGCAGTAGATGGTGAGCAAGTTGGAGCAGAGAGACGCCAGGGCTGCCACCAGCTGCACGCTGTTCATGGCCCGGTTGTTCCTGTAGTGAATGACGCTTTCTTGCATGAGTTGCAGCAACGCATTGTTTGTTCTGGCGTCGGTTGAATTGGTAACAGACGCCATTCGGGTGAAGTTCATGCAATTTTTTCTGTAAATGTCGCTTGCCTGTCCTGATTTTTTTTGTGGGTAGGCAGGTGTTTATATCCTTCTCCGGGTTACACAGCAGCTCTGCATTTCTACCCCTATCCAATCACATAATGCAGGGGATTTTCTGTTGATAGTTGTCATTGCCATCACTGGTTGATCCCTTCATCAGCCAGTCTGTCTTTAGCCCTTGTTCTTCTCTTGTCACTTTTTCGGCAGTTTTCTATGTTACGAGCGCATCGCTTCTTAGTTTATCGCGCAAAGAAAGCTTAGACTAAAAATGTGATTAATTTGTTATCAATAATTGTCTGTAATATATGGAGCAAGACGTGGTCCTTTCTTGCAGTTGGGTGTGTTTTCCCCCAGACCATGTCTCACTAGCCCTAATGGTGACGGAACAGGATTCGCTAATAAAGCATTGAAAACATCGGCAAGTTTCGAAACTAGAGCGCTTGACTTCGCGATTGTCGAGTGGGGACGATCGGTATGAATGACGGACAAGCGGAAGATCGATAATTTGCTTATTATGGCAGTCCCGTTGGCTTTTCGCGAGAAACTAAGTATCACAAACTAAAATAGCGTAGTTCGTATACAACTTTGTGAATTATCGAGGCATGATTTGGCTGTCGACGCGGCAGTAACCACATTTCAGCTGACCCCACTGCAGATCAGCTGAGGTCAGCACACACGGGAACATAGCTCGCATAAATGCTGACTTGCATTGGTGAGTGCGTTCGTTTAACGCGTTCGCCTCTCGCACTAAGGTCCCTGAGCTCGATTCCTCGCTAATCGCAACCTAGTGTGGTTAACCCTAAACCTAAAATGATACTATCATGTCCTTTTTATTTAAGCATGATTTTGTTCCAGCCTCCCTGTATCTGTGTAACCAGAAACAGAAGCAGAAAATAGTACAGCAACTGATAATTTAACATTCAAATATGGTAAGGCGGATTTATAAAAGTTCACGGAGGGTCCTTCATAAGTCAGACAATGTTGAACCTGAACAGATCCCTCTATTCATCACAGATTGATATTCTTAAAACAGCAGAAACCGATAGAAACATAGCTGGAAACTGTAGCTAGTGCTGACAACTGATTGTAAGAGAAACATATGCACTTTAAGTATTATACGAGCTAAGTGAGCTAAGTTAGACAGTCATTAAACAATTGAACGATATTTCACAGTATGGCGCTAACAATATCAAGATGTGAAGTGACTGTTACAGGACTAACAAGGCGACCACATGGAAGTTTTTTAGCTGCCCACTACATTGTTTTGAGCTACTAGTAGACAAGACTAACGATTGGATATTATAAATCACTTGCCATTACTCAAGTATTAATTTAATTTTTTAATCTTGCAAAAAGTCTGGCTTTCTTATCATACAAGCAGTTCCTTCGTTGACTAGAATGCCTACTTTTAGTAGGTACGTTGGAAAAACACTGTCTTCGTGCTCATTCTGTACTCATAAGCTGGTTGTTGTGAATGCATAGATGGGACAGCGAAGTATAGCTTCTTGCGGTCGATTCGGGCTTACACACATACACTCAGCAACATTTAAAACGCAACACTCTAACTAGAAGAAAAATCAACTCACCCAGAAGAGTCAAAGCGCATAGTCTATGGTTCAAATCGAGCTTCAGAAACGCGTGTAGCCTCCTCTCGCAAGTAACAGGGCGATGACTATGGACTGTTTTCAGATAGAGTGATCCAGCTGAGAGAATGGTTCAACAGATGACAGACGCGGAAAGATGGCGAGCAGTCGGAATGTTGGAAGCAGGTTGTACTCTTCGAACAGTTGCGAACCACTTCGGGAGGTCGCCTTCAACAGTTTTACGTCTGCTACAGAAGAGCAGAGCCACTGGAAGCGTGGCTCACGCGAGAAAAGGTACGGTGTTTCACCAACTTCGCAGTACAACAGCGAGGGCAGATCGACGCCTGCTGAGAATAGTGCGTGGAAACCCCACACTGCCTGCCACACTCCTGCGATTGATGTGGGCAGAGAGAAGCCGCAGAGGCACCTTTTGTTAACAACCACTTTGGTGGCGTCGCAAACTGCAAACTGCATCTTCGGTGGCCTTCAAGATCCCCTGATATGAACCTAATTGAACATGTCTGGGACTTTATCAAGCGGAGTGTTCAACAGCAGAATCCGCCGCAGACAGTCGCTGAACTGCGAAACGCTGTTGCTAACGCGTGGCAGGAAATTCCCCAGGACTTTTTTCGACGCCTTGTTCTGGGAATGCCACGTCGAGTCAACGCCCTGTTACTTGCGAGAGGAGGCTACACGCGTTTCTGAAGCTCGATTTGAACCATAGACTATGCGCTTTGACTCTTCTGAGTGAGTTGATTTTTCTTCTAGTTAGAGTGTTGCGTTTTAAATGTTGCTGAGTGTATACTCGTAAAATCAGTTTGCTTGTTTGCATTCCGAGCCCATGAAATCATTCAATGGTCCCTCGGACAACATAAACGCCGATCATAGTCTATGGTTAAAAATGCCTCGCTTCGTTCGCCTCGAGACCATTAAATGCTGCCTCGAAATTTCTAACTGTGAATTGAATGTGAATTAAAACGGCGTATACCTAATTTCATCTCATTTCATATGATATATTTTCCAAAGTAATTCAGCTTTTGTCTATGGACGCAACATGTCTAAACACAGTATTATTAAATTAAATGTACTCGTACATGTAATCTAATCTAATTTAATGCTTGCAAGTTGGCTACTTTAAAACGTTTTTTTAATGCTTGTTATGCCTTTTTGCCATAGACTAATAACCCCATGCCAGGGCTTGTTGAACTTGAATTATCAAATTTAAGTGATGTCTTGAAAGCAAAGACCATAGAGTGACTAACTTTAATGAAACTTTGCTAAACAGATTAACAAAACGTTGAATTTGACGGGGAAAAAGTGTAGTGACTCTAATATAATGACTCCCCAACAACTTTGTCAGACAATGTTTTTGAACGCATTAGTTACAGCCTCAAAATTTTTCAAAAAATTGTCTAAATGGCCGTCAAGAGCGAGACTGAGTAGCCTAAATTAATTATGTGTTTCTTGACTGGCCTATTTAACTCCGGCCATAGGCAATTTCTTCAGCCACGTCGGGTATTAAACTTTTCAGGTGATTAAAACAAAACTTTGTTAAGACAAAAAATCGAGTCAAAATTTCAATTTCGACAGGCAAAAATCCGACAACCAAACAAACAAAAGCATGCTTCTAGTAGGCGAGCAAGCAGGTAGTTTATAAATAAACGCCTACCAATCATATCTCTCATCGATGAGAAACTTCGATTTACTAACCAATCGGAGCTTCGGAAGAGACAACAGGCTTTAACAAAGGCTAGCCAGGGAAACACAGTTTGGGAGCAATAATGGAAGCAATAATAGGGTATTGACGGGACAATAAGCCAAGACGACAACAATAAGAGTGTCACCGAATTTTTCAATGGCTAGAAAAATATCCAATTATATATTTTATAGCATATTCAACTAGACATAAAAGAACGCGTCCCTTTTTCATCATCAGTGACCCTCAGATACGTTTCCTCCGCGCCTTGTTTAAGGTGTGGGAGCCACCTAAAATGGACGAGACAGTACGAGTAATTAAGATAGATTATATGAGCTAAGAAGTATCTAAAGATTTTAATTTTCTAAGACACTCGTAATATAAAAGTATGAAAATTGTGTACGATCAACTTTGGTCTAACAGTTTCTCATTATTTCATATATCCAAGTCTTTTATTGACAAATTTATGAGTGTTGCAGCGGCATTACGTGTTTGAGTCTCTTTACGCTCGTACAGTAGAACTACCAAGGGTGGGGGGAATCCCCCCCCCTGAGAATTTTTGTGCTGCACCCGAACGGAGCAACGCAAGCACACGAAACTCAAGAACACGGGCCAACTTTTTGTTGCGAACTTTCTGAAACAAGAATCAAGTCGCCAGCTCTTCAGACCGTCGAGATATTCAATGTTTCTGGCCGAAGGTCGGATTTTCCTCATAAGCGCTAGTGTATTTCATACACCCAGCTATACACAAATTAGCACTGCGCCTCAGTGCGGCCTTGCCAGTCCTTCAAAATTGATCAGCATGTCACCCGAATGTGCCTGCATCATCTCCGTCTTCCGTGGTCACCTGCCTTTATCTAGACGGACTGCTGGACCTTCAAAGGCTACAACAGGTGCAAATAGGTCACTATGGACACCCTGACGCGAATTTCTCAAATTTCACTGATCAAGCCTAAATATTAGGCGCAGCTCAGCCGTAAGGTTATACGGCTGCAGCCTGCAGCTGCAGCCTACTGATTTGATGGACACCTATCACATAAGACACAACTGAAGCCTACTGATTTGATGGACACCTATCACATAAGACACAACTGAAGCCTACTGATTTGATGGACACCTATCACATAAGACACAACTGAAGCCTACTGATTTGATGGACACCTATCACATAAGACACAACTGCAGCCTACTGATTTGATGGACACCTATCACATAAGACACAACTGCAGCCTACTGATTTGATGGACACCTATCACATAAGACACAACTGCAGCCTACTGATTTGATGGACACCTATCACATAAGACACAACTGCAGCCTACTGATTTGATGGACACCTATCACATAAGACACAACTGCAGCCTACTGATTTGATGGACACCTATCACATCGAACCTAAAAATAGTCTTTCTTGAGATCTGAATCCAATCAAAAAAGCAAAGTTTTTACAAATTTTCATCCTCTAGTTTTTAATTGATAAAATCTGCAGTTCTTACTGAGCTGCTGCACCTTCCAGTGCGACCGAGGCGGGCCAGAACCTCCCGACGGAAGACGCTGGACCTGGTCAGGTGGACCCAGAAGTTCGCGGTGCCGCACAGCAGCTGCGGCAGTCGGGCAAGGCTGCTGTAGGCCGAGCGCTGGCTCCTCGGAAGCTTCACAATGTACAAAAAGCATACCCTTGTCACCACCTGGGTGAAGAAGACAAGGCTGCCGACGATGACCACACTGCGCACACTGTCCAGCAGCTCCTGAGATGAGGCCAGAGCTCCGCGATGCCGGATCATCAGCCAGATGCGGATGGCGCAGATCAAGCTAAGCAACATGGCCAAGCAGCTGTATGTCAGAGTCAGTGCCAGATTCCAGATTGTGTAGCTCTCACCAGAGGCCTCCACGATGGTGCACATTGTGGTGATCCTGTTCGCATTGTCCAGCGATAGCGACAAGGCGGTCACGTCAGCCAGGGCGCAAAACCAGGCGACTGGCACCAGCGGCCAGGGGTAGGCGCCCCGCTTGCGACTGTACAGGTGCGGTGCGAGCACTGCGAACGCCCGATCGAAGCAGGTGGCCAAGGTGAACATGATGGACCCGACGATGCCCAGCATCAGAGGCGCGACATCAGTCAGACACTCGTGCTCGGAGCGGAGGCTTCCGAATCCGGCCAGGTCGTCATGGCAACGCCTGGCCGTAACGTAGATGTAGGCAGCGGCCAGCCAAGCGTCGGCGACAGCGAGATTGGCCACCAGGATGTAGAAGGACTTCACTCTGAGGTTGCTGGAGCTCGACACGCAGTAGATGGTGAGCAAGTTGGAGCAGAGAGACGCCAGGGCTGCCACCAGCTGCACGCTGTTCACGGCCCGGTTGTTCCTGTAGCGCAGCACGCTTTCTTGCAACAGGTACTGCAGCTGGGATGAGCCGGACTCATTGTGCCGCGGGAGCTCTGAATCGTTGAAGCCTGGCTGCATGATTTGACTAAACAAACTTTTGAAAAATAGTGAACTGATGCTCAAGTGTGTCACAGCTGTTGGCTCAGATGCTTAGGGCGCGCATTTGTAACTGTTGTACCAGTTGACCTGAATACTAGGAAATTGTCTAATCCAATGGCTGCTGGCCCAGCTGGGTATTTCTGGTTGGATCTGACTTGAAAATGACTCAACTACCCAGCGCAGTTCCACAGCTGTGGCCGGCCAGCAACGTCTACAAAGATATTTGGCTGGGACTCCGATTGTGCAACAGTGAGAGCCCAATTGACTGGCGAATTGCTGTTCTAGCATGGTAAAATGCCTCTTCTTGATCGAATTTTCATAAAAACTGAAAAGTGCATACTCTTAAAAATGCACTCTCAATCATATTCAGCTCAGCGAAGCATCTTGGAATCTTGGAACCAGATGATCAGATGCTGGGCCTAAAAATCTCCATATCAGAGCTAGGAGAGTTGGTTCGCTCAGTCAAAGGAGATAATAGTTCGTGTCCTTGGGCAAGACACTTGATAGTCCATGGACTGAACACGTGTACACAGACTTTGGAAGCGTTGCGCAATAGCTGTGCCGTGGGCCTAATGTAGTAATGAGTTCCTTTATTAGAACTAGTACGCAAACACCTTACATTGAGGTCTTTCTCATTCGTACGAAAGAAACCATATGAAGTTCCCGATGCCACTGAATGCTGTAGTTAATTACACTTAAGGAAAGTTGAGAGGAAGAATTCTTTGAAATTACCTTGGTCATGTGATTCAGTCTGACCGAATTTTCCTCGACTCGTTTCATTTGTGAAAGAAAATTAATTAGCAATGCGAGTATGGCTTTCCTTTGCTAGACTTCATATAAGATGCAGAACTGCAACTTCCTGCGGCCTCGGAAACTGCGAGACTCGATTTTCCTAGAAACTCATCGATTCAAAAAGGCTGCGACTGAGGATGAACATTTTCGATCTCTTATCTTGAGCTTGCGATTGGGTGCAAAGAAATAGGATATTAAACCCTTTGTCTCATCTCTCCAGTCCTTATCTCTACCTTTTCGTCATCTCTCCCCTGTATCATCTCTTCCCTGTCTCATCTCTACCCTGTCTCATCTCTCCCCTGTCTCATCTCTCCCCTGTCTCATCTCTCCCCTGTATCATCTCTCCCCTGTCTCATCTCTCCCCTGTCTCATCTCTCCCCTGTCTCATCTCTCCCCTGTCTCATCTCTCCCCTGTCTCATCTCTCCCCTGTCTCATCTCTCCCCTGTCTCATCTCTTCCCTGTCTCATCTCTCCCCTGTCTTATCTCTCCCCTGTCTCATCTCACCCCTGTCTCATCTCTCCCCTGTATCATCTCTCCCCTGTATCATCTCTTCCCTGTCTCATCTCTCCCCTGTCTTATCTCTCCCCTGTCTCATCTCACCCCTGTCTCATCTCTCCCCTGTATCATCTCTCCCCTGTCTCATCTCTCCCCTGTCTCATCTCTTCCCTGTCTCATCTCTTCCCTGTCTCATCTCTCCCTTGTTTCATCTCTCCTGTCTTACATCTACTATGTCTCATTCTCATCCCTCCTGTCTTACATCTACTATGTCGCATCTCTCTCTTTCTCATCTCTCCCCTTAAAAGCTCTTTATGTAGCATTTTTAACATGGAAAGAAAAAGGCAAAAAATGTTTAAGCTAGGAAGCCAAGTAAATCTGTGGGTTCAAAGCAATGCTTCTATAATCCCTTACGAGTGAAAGCGAGCATAATTTTTTTGAGCCGACGAAAACTTTGCAGACTTTTGAATTATATCATCTCTTTGCTAATACTCGTACTTTTAGTACTATAACAAGTAAAACTACCAACGCGTTTCTATAGAAGAATAGTTTACTCTATGCAGTGAATGGACAGCTGGGAGCCATGCCAGATGGCAGTAAAAACTAGACTAGGATGTACATTCTGTGGAGCACAGGCTGAGGGAGTAGAATCTGCGTGCAGATAGGAAACTAGGAAACTAGGAAACTAGGAAACTAGGAAACTAGGAAACTAGGAAACTAGGAAACTAGGAAACTAGGAAACTAGGAAACTAGGAAACTAGGAAACTAGGAAACTAGGAAACTAGGAAACTAGGAAACTAGGAAACTAGGAAACTAGGAAACTAGGAAACTAGGAAACTAGGAAACTAGGAAACTAGGAAACTAGGAAACTAGGAAACTAGGAAACTAGGAAACTAGGAAACTAGGAAACTAGGAAACTAGGCAACTTGATACTTAGAAGCTTGAAAACTACTTAGTCAAATTCATTTGAACTAACTCAAAGCAGACTTGACAAACTCCCGTCAATATTTTAGTCAATAAAAATACGTGCTTACTCTAATCTCGAATTTTAAGCTTCAGATTGGCTTCTAAAAGAAAATCAAATCTACGTATTATCTGCAAAAACTCAGGTAGCCTAACTATTTAGAATTAGCAACTAAATTACAAATATGATCTTCTGCTTGCCCTCTTCTCCTCCGAAAAACTTCGACGGATCTGTGTGGTCTGTCGATTATCGAGGCTCACTCCAGCTCAACTTGTCGACATCGAAGAACCCGGCCTGCTCAGTAATTTGAAGCCACCTGAAAGCAAAAGGAAAGGCAAAACGGATTCTATAGTTAATAAAAATTGAATGTCAACTTGGGCAGGTGTGAGGTCAGTTTTTGGCCGCTTGGTTATTTGGACTCAAAGTTAAAATTGCACCACACCCAGTAAGGTCTGTCGGCTGTCTTAGTTTAAGGATCCAGTATTTCTTCCCCCAGGCCTCATGAATCGAAGCTGTAACCACTGGCTTGTTTGGAGAAAACGTTAGCTGTTAATTTAATCGACACCTATCGAGACGGTAGGCAAACTGCGCAATCAAAGGTGTAATTTGCATTTAAACTGAAAATAACCAATTAAAACCTTCGACTTCGCCGACCAAATTGACGTGTGACTTCAGCATAAAATTCTGGGGTCTTAAAATGACAGTTATTTCATCACCAAGACCCACCTGTCCACTAAACCAAGCAGGACTAAAAATATTCTCTCGACTTTGCAAACTGCTCCTGACACGCGCCATTCTCGGAAAGTTTGTGTTACTTTCTAAGGAAAATAACAGCCGTCACCTCCCATGCATACATCTATTTTAGACAAAGTCAACTGCGTCTACAATTAGGCACTTCAATGGCAAGGCCGAGTCTAATTTGGGCAGTCGAAAAGTAGGTCAGATAAACCATGGTAGCTGATGTATACCTTAATGCTCTTCAGAGCATGCAATTGGTGCACTAGCAACCACGCTTACTGAGCTGCTGCAGCGACCAACACCGAGACGGACGAACACCTCGCGACGGAAGACGCCCGACCTGAATAGGTGGACCCAGAAGTTCGCGGCGCCACACAGCAGCTGCGGCAGTCGGGCCAGGCTGCTGTAGGCAGAACGCTGGCTCCTGGGCAGCTGCACAATGTACAGCAGAGCGATTCTCGAGCCCACCTGAGTGCAGAACACCAGGGTGCCGACGATGATCACACTGCGCACACTATCCAGCAGCTCCTGAGATGAGGCCAGAGCTCCACGACGTCGGATCATTTGCCAGATGCGGACGGCACAGATCACACTGAACACCATCGCTAGACAACTGTAGACAAGAGTCGAAGCCAGGTTCCAGGCGGTGTACACTTCACCGGATACCTCTACGATGGTGCACATTGTGGTAATCCTGGTCGGATTGTCCAGCGATAGCGACAAGGCGGTCATGTCAGCCAGGGCGCAAAACCAGGCGACTGGCACCAGCGGCCAGGGGTAGGCGCCCCGCTTGCGACTGTACAGGTGCGGTGCGAGCACTGCGAACGTACGATCGAAGCAGGTGGCCAAGGTGAACACGATCGATCCGACGATGCCCAGCATCAGAGGTGCGACATCAGTCAGGCATTGAAGCCTTGTTCTCAGGTTTCCAAGTTCAGCTAAGTCGTCATAGAAACGCCTCGTTGTCAAGTAGATGTAGGCAGCGGCCAGCAAGCGTCGGCGACAGCGAGATTGGCCACCAGGATGTAGAAGGACTTCACTCTGAGGTTGCTGGAGCTGGACACGCAGTAGATGGTGAGCGAGTTGGAGAAGAATGACGTGAGAGCAGCCACCAGCTGCACACCGTTCACATGGCGGTTGTTCGCGTATCTCAAGTTGTGAGGTGTCGTAAGTTCCGTTTGTGGAAATATTTTGAGCCATTAAACACAGATATTTTTGTCCGAGTGAAATTTAAAATTGGGCAGATGAATTCTTGAACATGCCGTTATTTATAATTATCCGTGCGAAATGCCCACCAAATCAGGGACCGATGCAAACTTGGATAATGATGCAGTGTGGTTTGTTTCATTTACGAGTAATGGGCAGTCTTCATTTCTGCTCATCTCCGCCATTCGTATATCTACTAGGGCTTGTTATTTTTTACTCATTTACATCGTTGTGACTCAACGATACAAATTATCCACCGTGCTTTATGATAAGTCATTATTTCAACAAAAAACTTTTTTCATGTCACGCTTCTAATTTGCGTAAAAATTTATCAATCAGTAGATCATCATTATACGACTCATTTTCTTGTTAGTTTTCCCAGCCTATTTTAATCGATTTATCTTTTAGTTTTGGCATTAGCTTTTAATCCAATCAGTGTTCCATTGGTAGATCAACACAATCACTGATTATTTGGCGGAGTGACAAGAACCTCTGCTCATTTGGTGGTGTGACCAGAACCCTGCTCATTTGGTGGAGTGACCAGAACCTCTGCTCATTTGGTGGAGCGACCAGAACCTCTGCTCCTTTCTTGGAGTGACCAGAACCTCTGCTCATTTGGTGGAGCGACCAGAACCTCTGCTCATTTGGTGGAGTGACCAGAACCTCTGCTCATTTGGTGGAGTGACCAGAACCTCTGCTCATTTGGTGGAGTGACCAGAACCCTGCTCATTTGGTGGAGTGACCAGAACCTCTGCTCCTTTCTTGGAGTGATCAGAGCCTCTGCTCATTTGGTGGAGTGACCAGAACCTCTGCTCCTTTCTTGGAGTGATCAGAGCCTCTGCTCTTTTCTTGGAGTGATCAGAGCCTCTGTTCTTTTCTTGGAGTGACCAGAGCCTCTGCTCCTTTCTTGGAGTGATCAGAGCCTCTGCTCTTTTCTTGGAGTGATCAGAGCCTCTGCTCTTTTCTTGGAGTGATCAGAGCCTCTGCTCTTTTCTTGGAGTGATCAGAGCCTCTGCTCTTTTCTTGGAGTGATCAGAGCCTCTGCTCTTTTCTTGGAGTGATCAGAGCCTCTGCTCTTTTCTTGGAGTGATCAGAGCCTCTGCTCCTTTCTTGGAGTGATCAGAGCCTCTGCTCTTTTCATGGAGTGATCAGAGCCTCTGCTTCTTTCTTGGAGTGATCAGAGCCTCTGCTCTTTTCTTGGAGTGATCGGAACCTCTGCTCTTTTCTGAGAGTGATCAGAGCCTCTGCTTCTTTCTTGGAGTGATCAGAGCCTCTGCTCTTTTCTTGGAGTGATCAGAACCTCTGCTCCTTTCTTGGAGTGATCAGAACCTCTGCTCTTTTCTTGGAGTGATCAGAACCTCTGCTTCTTTCTTGGAGTGATCAGAACCTCTGCTCCTTTCTTGGAGTGATCAGAACCTCTGCTCTTTTCTTGGAGTGATCAGAACCTCTGCTCCTTTCTTGGAGTGATCAGAGCCTCTGCTCTTTTCTTGGAGTGATCAGAGCCTCTGCTCTTTTCTTGGAGTGATCAGAACCTCTGCTCTTTTCTTGGAGTGATCAGAACCTCTGCTTCTTTCTTGGAGTGATCAGAACCTCTGCTCCTTTCTTGGAGTGATCAGAACCTCTGCTCTTTTCTTGGAGTGATCAGAACCTCTGCTCCTTTCTTGGAGTGATCAGAGCCTCTGCTCTTTTCTTGGAGTGATCAGAGCCTCTGCTCTTTTCTTGGAGTGATCGGAACCTCTGCTCTTTTCTTGGAGTGATCAGAACCTCTGCTCTTTTCTTGGAGTGATCAGAACCTCTGCTTCTTTCTTGGAGTGATCGGAGCCTCTGCTCTTTTCTTGGAGTGATCGGAACCTCTGCTCTTTTCTTGGAGTGATCAGAGCCTCTGCTCTTTTCTTGGAGTGATCAGAGCCTCTACTCATTATCTTAATTGCGAACAAAACAAGAAATGAACGAACCACTATGCAGAAGCCTGTACGAGTATATTTGTGGAAATAAATAATAATACTATAATTCGCTTTCTAATTAGCAATCGAAGTGACTACGCATAGATCCTAGAGTGAGAACTCAAACTTTTAACCATCTCATAAGCCTATCAACGTGCTTGAAAATATTTTTTATTCATATGAAGTAAAAAATTCTTTAGACTGAAATTCTGACAAAAGACAAAGGAAAATAACTATTAATATTGATAATACTATTATTGTATTATAGTGCAGACTTTGAAGCGTACAAGCGAATACTTCTGAGCAGTCTAAAACGTACGACTAATAGTTAAGCGACTAAATATTTTAACGTGTTAAAATATGTGTTAGATTGTGTTAGACGTGTTAGATTTTCATCGTCTCCAGAGAAAACTGCTCACTGATTGTGGCTCGTCTATTCGGCATCCACCTGAAAGTAAAAATAGTCCTTGTTTTAACAAATTGCTCAGGTGATTAGAAGAAAGCTATTAGAAGAAAGTGCTCAAAAAAAGATTATAGCCGACAAGACCAATTAACAAGCAAGCTGTGAGAATAGCCAATGATACCCAGTACAATAACTGTCACTTATCATAGGACCGAATAGGCCAACATTCGTGTCGGCGCTGGCTCTGACTGCTTAATTGTCCAGTTAGCTTGACAATTTGAGCACAGCTAACTTATTGCTGGGTATGAAGTCACTGCCTTCAGGGCGTATAGCTTTCCAATTACAGTGGAGACAGTGGAACAATATGGTAAAAATAACTGCTTATCACAGTTTCCTTTCAAAGAAAAGTGGAGAGAAGGTGTGAAAACTGTGTCACTGTGAGGATTTCTTGGGTGAGAACTGACTGAGCAAGTTGAAATTACAGTATCTGAAACGCCAATTAGCAGTAAAAAGACAAAGACCCTAGCAGACAACCAAGCATCTCGACACTGCTGGCAAAAGTTTTGGACATGGTGCAACACAGAAACATGGAGAATCGAGCCTCCCAGCTTACAGAGCTGATGCAGCGACTGGCCACGCCGAGGCGGGCCAGAACCTCCCGACGGAAGACGCCCGACCTGAATAGGTGGACCCAGAAGTTCGCGGCGCCGCACAGCAGCTGCGGCAGTCGGGCCAGGCTGCTGTAGGCAGAACGCTGGCTCCTGGGCAGCTGCACAATGTACAGCAGAGCGATTCTCGAGCCCACCTGAGTGCAGAACACCAGGGTGCCGACGATGATCACACTGCGCACACTATCCAGCAGCTCCTGAGATGAGGCCAGAGCTCCACGACGCCGGATCATTTGCCAGATGCGGACGGCACAGATCACACTGAACACCATCGCTAGACAACTGTAGACAAGAGTCGAAGCCAGGTTCCAGGCGGTGTACACTTCACCGGATACCTCTACGATGGTGCACATTGTGGTAATCCTGGTCGGATTGTCCAGCGATAGCGACAAGGCGGTCACGTCAGCCAGGGCGCAAAACCAGGCGACTGGCACCAGCGGCCAGGGGTAGGCGCCCCGCTTGCGACTGTACAGGTGCGGTGCGAGCACCGCGAACGTACGATCGAAGCAGGTGGCCAAGGTGAACACGATCGATCCGACGATGCCCAGCATCAGAGGTGCGACATCAGTCAGGCATTGAAGCCTTGTTCTCAGGTTTCCAAGTTCAGCTAAGTCGTCATAGAAACGCCTCGTTGTCAAGTAGATGTAGGCAGCGGCCAGCCAAGCGTCGGCGACAGCGAGATTGGCCACCAGGATGTAGAAGGACTTCACTCTGAGGTTGCAGGAGCTGGACACGCAGTAGATGGTGAGCGAGTTGGAGAAGAATGACGTGAGAGCAGCCACCAGCTGCACACCGTTCACAGGGCGGTTTTTCGCGTATCTCAGGATGCTTTCAAAGACCTGCGAGTTGTCATAGGAATAGTCGGACGTGTTAGATGACGGGCTCTGCTGCATGGCTGGAATTATTTGTGGGTCTGTGGACGAAACCGAAGCAGATGTTGCTAGGTGAAGGCTTCAAGCATCATTTTAAGTTTCTTTTACTTTGGTTGTCTCGCCGTCTCTTCGCTCCGTTTGTCCGTCCAATCACTGCTTAGTCACACAATTGCGAGAGGATTATTAGACTCGGGTTTCTCTGCATAGAAAGAACATTTTTAACATCGATATTCACTAGCAAACAAGTCGGCTACGACATGTGCAGGTTAAACAAAATTAATCAACTTGAGTGATTTCAAAGGCATTTCAGACAAACCCTGTCTTGGGGCAGTCCTGATCGGCCAATCTTTTCAAAGCATGTCCATGGACTATTGAATCATCAAGTAAGCTGCATCTGCTCGTAGCGGAAATGTTTGAGACCGGAAATTATCGCGAGTTAATTGTATTAGCAATTTTTTTTGTTCAAGTATTTAAAGACGACGCAAATCTTGGTACATTTTTTTATAAGACGAGCTTTGTAACTATTTTACGCACGTAAAACGCCTAAACATCAATAACTTTTTATTGCCGGTATTAACGGAGCCGCTGGGACATAAATACACTCAGTGAATGGTCCTCTCCGGCCATGGCTGTTTTGCTTGGCATCTCCAACTGCAATGTGAAATCCACGGCGAGGTACGCGCCCATTCAGCCTCTCCGTCCGGTGTAGAGAATGCGGCTGCTGCTGCTACCGGCTGTTCATCCGCGCCTTTCGCTGTCCTAACGCTGCTGCTCTGAGGCAGGCGGCAGCTTCCGATCGTGCCCGACGGCTCAGAAGGGCGCAGATGAGCGCGTTCACTGCCGCGTTCAGCGAGACAGCCAGGTTGCCACCCAGCAGAAGCAGGAGAGCGGCCAGTTGCTGCTGCAGCAACAGTCGCGAGAACTCCCACAGCAGGATTGGGGCCTGGCACAGCAGGTAGATCAGGCTGTAGAGCAGGGCCATGATGGTGCAGCGGCCGCCGCGGGACAGGCGGGCGTTGAAAACGCGAGCTTCGGCCAGGCGCAGACGTCGACGACTGCGCCGGAGTCGACGGATGGTGGCAGCGACCAGCAGGAGATTGAATGTCAGGCAGAGACCCATGGGACCCGCCAGACGAAATGCGTAGAGCCATGCGTTGGAGATGCTCTCGGGCAGCATATCGTAGGTGTACGCGACCCGCAGGCCTGCCGGGCAGAACACGGTGCGCAGCACGGCAAGGCTGCGTCCTGAGCCGACGCAGGCAATCAGACAGCAACTGGAGGCTACCAACCAGCGCGAGACTCGTCGACGCAGCCGGCTTCTGCGACCAGTTAAAGTCGATGCGACGTCAACGAAGCGAGCGGCCACTAAAGCCACGGTCAGGCAGGTCTGTGCCGAGTCAAGCCATACCTGACGGTGGATAAAGTGCGTGACCCCCAAGGCTAATAAAAGTAACAATAATTGCAGGTGGGCTGATGGCAATGGCAAATCATTTGTGACACTAGACCCGCGACCAGCGAGGAGTCGATTCTACCCATTTCGCTGACTCCTGGGCACACACTCACACAGGTGTGTACATCTGCCCTGACCATCGTCACGCCGTGTACCATTGCACAACAAGCCCCCAAGCCTTCTCTCCGCGGCTGTGTCCCAAATGAACGTGGCCTCGCCGCGGAATCGAGCTCAGGGATTGTTTGTTACGAGAGACTAGACGCGTTAGACCGGTGTGCCACCCCACCGCCGCCCTGAAGGCAAATTTATACACTGGACTTAAATCAGATCTTGCATGTGTAGATTCGGTGTTAAAAATATCATTATTTGCTTAATGGCCTTCATCAATCGCATGATTTCTTTTTGGGTTTGGGTAAAGACATGAAGCCTTGAGGGCTGAGGGCTATTATTATTCGCACCTGCAACGGAGAAATGAGTGCGTGCAGGTGCGCCACCGCAGAGTAGTAGGCAGGGCTGGGCAGCAGTGCGGGATAGGCGGCGATCACGTGCACCAGGCTGTCCAGCGAGTTCACCAGCTGCGCTGGCAAGCCGAGGCCGCACAGCCAGCTGGCGGAGAACCAGAATGTGCTGTCGCCGGCGCCGCCTCGCAGGAGCAGCAGGCGAATGGCCAGAAGGTTAGCGCCGCCGCCGCAGAGCAGACCAACAAGAATCTGCAGCGTCAGCATGATCAACGGCAGAGGGGAGGATGAGGCGTCTTCGATAGGTGGCAGGGCGATGTTGGCCGGGCTCTGACTGAGGTTCGCTGCGTTGACGCGCGGAAAACAGGTAGCCTCGAAGATGACTAGGGGCATTGTCCAGTGGATGCGGGGCCGAGTGTGCTGGTCTGAAGATCGGTCTGCCCTATAAATCCCAACGATATGCGGTCTGCTTTATCTGGCTAAAAGTATTGAGCACACAATCACACAAGTCCTGAAGCTTCATTGCACACCGAATAGAATTGCAGAGAACCAACAATTTTGCATCTCATATACAATAGTTGTAAATCAAAGCGATAAGGGAGGCCTGGTTGCTATTGCCCGCAGTCAAGTGCGGCGTGTATGAGGCCAGTCTGACTAGAAATAGCTGTCGCATGCGTATAAATTTTACGATAGCAGTGTGAAAGCGAAGCTTCTTTCTATTGAAACTTGTTTATTGTACTTTCAAGGGCTTGATGAGTGAGACTTGAACCAAGGTTCAAGGTTCAAAGAAGTGAACCTTCTGTCAGAATCATTGAATATCTCGATGTTCACGTGAGCTACTTACCTTGCAAAATCATCACTGAGTGTCATCATTTCTCAATGAAATAATTACGCTTAACAGAAAGAATTTCTAATTGAAATCTTATTGAATTAAAATGATGAAAAGTGTGGATCTGTTATATTTGCGAAGGATAAACTGACGATGATATTCAGTTAATGAGTTACCTGCACCCCAACAGCAGAGGACAATTCGGTAAGCAATCAATGAAATAGTCAAGTAGATAGTTATGCACTCTACTTCACTAAAATATGGGCAAACATCATATAAAGAGCACACAAATAACTAAAATGTAAAAAAATGTACACACTAAATATTGATATTAACGGACCCCAACTATAGCTACCTACCTGGAGATGAAAACTGTAATTCAAGATTTGCAAAAGCCTAATTATAATAAAAATGAATTTATTACTCCTTACTCATGGCGCGAGTAGAGACCACGAGATTTTATTGTCAAGCAGCAATAATTAAAACAAAAAACTGACGATTTAAAAACAACAGGAGCCACATAAGCTCAGACTTAAGTGTAGTTTTTAAACTAAAAACAAATATAAAATCCAAGACAAAACCAGTTTAAAACAGAACACCAACGATCAAGCAATTGTACGAGCGTAGAACATCAACCTAAGACTACAAATGGTTTTAGTAGACTAAAAACTGAAGTTTTTTAAAGTAAAAAATCGACTAATTTAAATGAGCCCAGTTTTCGTTACAGCAAAATCCGTAAATTTTGAATTCGCGCCAAAAAAACAAAACAAACTATTCTGCCGGGGTGCTTTTACAACCCTCAGGAGAGTGACCAAGGTCCCTGAGCTCGATTCCCGGGCAATTTACGACCTTGCAGAGGGCCAAACTCCAAGGTACAATGAGAGTGTACACTGCCTGACGATGAGAAAGTCGGGGCAGATGTACACACCTGTGTGAGCGTGTTCCTGCGTACGGTATCTGTGTACGTGAGTGCTCAGGAGTCAGCGAAATGGGATGAAACGCCTCGCTGCTTTGCGGGTCTACTGTCCTTGGCAAAAGCACAGCAGCGCGCACAAATTTTGGGGTGTGTGTACAATTTAGAGAGGAAGTTGAGATTATCCCATAAAATAACATAAAATATCCCATAAAATATTTGAAAACAAACATACAAGTTTTTCTAGCCACACAAAATGTAGAAACACTAAAAATTGTTTTACATTCTGGCGCCAATTCGAAAATCTCAACTAAAACAAATCATTAGGCCAGGCTGAAGCCGGGCTGTTGAAACCAATTGGCGGCCCGCATGAGCAGGGCCCTCTCTCGGCGGCCTCTCAAATCGGCCAGGTGGCCAGTGAGGCTGCCAACGGGCGGTCTGAACTGCCGATTCGGCCAGCGTCGAACGCAGACGCTCCGCTGGCTCAGCGAGTGCTTATCGACAGTCTCCGAGGCCGACTGGAGGCCTAGGAAGCTGGCGGCGCTGTGTACAACCAAGCGATCGCACGGTGACAACGGACTGCTAATCCAGTCGGCGAACGGGGCGCAGCCGTCCTGCGTGTGTGATTAGTAATTCAATTTCATAAGGAGTCTGACAGACTGAAGATCGGGAGTTCGCATCTCAGCCCAAGGTTTAGACAAATTGTAACATTTGGTCAAATAATTAATTTCCTAGTGCTTCAGCTTGTAGAGGGTAGGAAACACGGAACTCTGCTTAAAAAAGACACTGTACAGTACAAAGTGCTAAACACTAACATTGAAATTAAAGAATTAAATTAAGAGGTTGAAATTTCGAACCTCAGACCTACCTGTTACGGGTTCAAAGCAAAACAAAAGGGTAAAAATTCGCACCTGGAACAGGTCGCGCAGTTCGCGCTCGACTCTGTCCAGCTCGGCGTGGAACCTGCTGCCAGGCAGGGCTCGGCGCAGAGCGAAGTCGCGACAGGTGTCGCTCAGACGGCCCCAGGCCTGGCCTGACGAGAGCGAGCGGCCCGTCGGCTGCACCAGCACGGCTTTCAGCTCGGAGTCCTCGGCCAGTTCAGCAATTTCTTCAGCGTCGTCGACAGCTTCGCGGCCGGCTTTGGCCAGAAATTCTGCCTGCTGCTCGTCGTTGAGCTCGGCGAATTGTCGCCAGGCCCGCATCTGGGCCGGGTCAATGAACAGATTCGAAAGGGGCGACTCCGGCCACGCGCAGCCGGACACGTCTTCATCAGTTACCTCGGCAACGGTTGCTAGGCTGTGAAGGTAGGCTTCGTTTACCTGGCGACGCTTCCAACGCTTGCCTGGCTTTCCGAACGCGCTGCCGCCAGAGTGCTGCTGCTGCTGCTGTTGTTGTTGCCTAGGCAACGGGCGTTTCGGCCGAAGTCTACGCATCGCGGCCAGGCCCAGAGGACGCGGCGGATCCATTGTCGAATGCGACGACACTGACAGGCGGTCGTCGACGTCTGTCGTCAATGACGCCAGACTGCTTGCCGACGACCTCCCGAGGTTAGTTCGGGATAGCGAGGGGGACTTTTTCTATAGCCAATGCTTGCATGGTTACTGGCTGAATTATGCAGGCCCTAGGACTCTCAATGTATGTAATTCTAATAATAAAAATTTGACAGCTGACAGATGAGACTGAGAATATAACAGCTGACAGATGAGACTGAGAATATAACAGCTGACAGATGAGACTGAGAATATAACAGCTGACAGATGAGACTGAGAATATAACAGCTGACAGATGAGACTGAGAATATAACAGCTGACAGATGGGACTGAGAATATAACAGCTGACAGATGAGACTGAGAATATAACAGCTGACAGATGGGACTGAGAATATAACAGCTGACAGATGAGACTGAGAATATAACAGCTGACAGATGGGACTGAGAATATAACAGCTGACAGATGAGACTGAGAATAACAGCTAAATGATGAGACTGATAATAATGAGGTGAGACATCTCACAATAGTGAGAAAACTACTTTTATGAATGAGTGCAGAAAAGCAGAAAGACCTATATAATTTATAGAAACATGAAAAAGCCAGATATAGGTTGAAGCAGACGCCAATAAAAGTTATAAATTAAGGTCAGGATAAGGGAAAGGCATTGATGTAGATAACATTCCTCCTGTATTGTAACAAAAATTGTTATGATTCAATTAGATTTTTTAGAGAGACTGATTAGAACTCATAGATAAATATGTAGTTCCTATACAGAGTGGTATAATAGCAAATGTAAATCACTTAAAACATTTGAGAATAGTTTTCTGTTAACTATCTATATTGCAAGTTTGCAACCCATTTAGCTAATTCTATGCAAGTCATAAGGCTGCACTGTTTAATCATTTGTTTTAATGTTAACAAATTTTAGCAAATTATAAGATATGTTAATATGAATAAATAAGAGCCAAAAGAATCTTTGTTGCCAAAAGAATCACAAAAATGTCCTTGCATTAATTTAACAATGACAATGAAAATTATGTCATAAATAGTTAAAATTTCTAGCATACATGCGCAACACCCGGCCAACCCAGCCGAAGCAGCCAGGTGAAACGAGGGCCAAGCAGGGTAAGTCGCAAAAACCAATCAACCAAGCGCAAAAAAATCAAAGGGGGACCAAGGGATAAAAAAGGAAGGCATGAAGAAAAGGAAAAAAGGGAGAAAAAGAGAGCAAATGAGAGCAAACTAAGTTGTAAATAGAGCAAAAACTAAGTCACACGGCTGGCTAAGATTTGGGAGATTGCGCATGTATGATTTCTAGTATAGCTAATTGATAGACACTTTTCAATTATATATTGAAATATATATATTATATATAGTATATTCGAAAAAAGGATAGTTTTTTAAAAAGCCTATAGGCCTATAGCCTGTACCTTGTCTAATTAAAAAAACAAAAAGGAAAGTAGCCAGTAGTGTAGGCCTAGCTAAGGGGAATCTGTGCATTAGACAATATCTCCTAATTCCGAGCAGGGATTTGATTCTGAGCAAAAGCTAGAAGGGAAAAAAATATTTTGTCTAGACCCTTGAAAGTATGTAGCTAGGTAGCTTTTCACAAAAAGTCAATGCTAAATGCTAGCTAAAAATTAATGAGTGATTGTGTATCTGGGCTATTGATTATTAAATGATAAAATGCGCACAGAATTTTATTAACAAAACTAGCATAAGCATATGATATACTAAAATACTTAGAACGAAATAACATCTATATAATAAAATATGACAATATTTAACTTCAGAAAATGTTTGAATTGTCGTTGATAAGAAATCGTTACTTACATCGAAACACCACTACTCGAGTCAATATCCATCTTTCTAAAATAATTGCTGAATAAAAGCTTGTTTTAGTAAGCTGCAGTGATAATTATTCCTTAACTTATCACACAACGCTCTAACACTACTAACGGGCGCGGACAGCTGGTTTCACGATAAATGTAATAGATTCTTCTATTTTTTACTTAATTTAAATTTCGTAGTTAAATGATGCAATAAAATAATCTGGTTGAGTGACTATTTAGCAAAATTTTGAACTGCTATTTTAGGCTTTAATTATTGCATTAATAAAGCTCATTTAGAGAAGTAAGACAAAAAATATATATTATGGTTTGATATATTGCGCTAAACCTTGCGTAACTTCGCGATCCAATAGATTAGTCTGAGCCTGATTGTCTTTTACTCCTTCAAAATTTGGTGAACTAATATTCAAAATTCGCAGACGATTAAATCAATTTCATATTTATAAAGATATTTGGGAACCATTTTCAGTCAACTTTGCTGAGTCCGTGGTCACCTTACTGTAACCAGTGTTGGGCATCGTTAATGAAAAACATAACTTCGTTAACAGCTAGTTAAGAAGTTAACTCTAACTGGTGAAAAAAACTAACGATTAACGGTTAGCGATTTCGCTTTTGGCAAAAAGTAACGCAGAAATCGTTGAAAAATTAACTTTCGCCCAAAAAAACTTATTTCTTACATAACGACTGCTTACAAAATGTAAATGCACGCATTTTGTATCCTAAAACTGTCTTTTTGTATCATTTTCATGATTATACGGTAGTACGGACACGGTACAGAGATAGATCTAGCTACCGTGTGCATATATATCAATATATTTGGGCATTTGTCCAGACTGCCAGTGCCAGATACCACTCATGCAAAAGTAAGATATGCTATGATAGTACCGTGCATACCATACGTATACTCAATACTCCCGTTCCCAAAACACTTTGCTAACTGTCTGTCACGTGTCACTGAAAAATAGAGAGGGAAAATTATTGGTTTCTTATTTTGCAAGCTTCAATTCTGTCCTGTGTGAGTAACTGACTAGTCCCTTGTCGTATTGACATACAAAATTGTTTTGTTAATTCGTGCATTGTTTAGGGCAGAGAAGGAAAGCTTTAGAAAGGTTTTCACTTTCATCGCTGGAGATTTGAGAGACTAGTCACCCAGTCACGACAGTCAGTCACAGTCAGTAGTCATAGTCAGTCACTAAACTAAACTAGTCAGTAGTCACTATCACTAGCTATAGCTACTTTAGCTAGTTATAGAAAACACAAACAGTATAAACACACACTTGCACACAAAATGTGACGCAAAAGTCATGTAAAAGTAAGTAAAATTCAATTAAAAAAAACCACACCACAACACCCGGAGCTTCAGTGAGCCACACCACAACACCCGGAGCTTCAGTGAGCCACGCCACAACACCCGGAGCTTCAGTGAGCCACGCCACAACACCCGGAGCTTCAGTGAGCCACGCCACAACACCCGGAGCTTCAGTGAGCCACACCACAACACCCGGAGCTTCAGTGAGCCATGCTACAACAAGTCACAAATGGCGGTTGCCCCCTAGAAGCAACAGGCGGGTTAGTGTCGTATCAGCTAGTGGCGCTGTTTTTGCGCGGAGCACATCGGTCCCCATGGAGATCTCTCGACGGCCGCGCTGGATGGAATTGCGGTATTGTAGCGCACAAAAAGTCTCGCGATTATAAGGGTCGTTAAAGGCCGTGTCTGTAAAACCATGATGCGATTTCCAGGCACCGTTCAGCCATGCAGTTAGAATTTCCTGGGCACGTGTTCGATCGAGGTACCTTCTCGCGTGCCACCGACTTGGACTGGCACGCGTAAAATTAATGATTTCAATGTACAATATCCCTTTTCGCTATACAGACTATTTTTTTGCAAAAAATTAACTTTTGCCATTTAACTTTTAACTTTTGGGGAAAAAATAACAAAAGTTATTAACGATCGTTAACTTAAAAAAGTAACGGTTTTTTAACGAATTTGCAAAAACTTTAACTTCGATAACAGAAAGTTAACTGTTTAACTAGTTAATGCCCAACACTAACTGTAACCTTATTGCAGCAAAAATGGTAAAAGTGTGAAATGTAAAAATTGCTTATTCTGTGTTACTATTACTATTGCTATACATACTCACATTTACTTGTACTTCGGTCAGGATCATAAGTTTAAGTAAAAAGTAGGGATTTGTAATGCGGATTGTAGGCGCACTTTTGCCTCGCAGGATTCAACTGACAACACAGCGCTAAAAGAGATGATCGTCAATTTTACTTAATTAAAAACGCCAAATACTAAATCTCAGATACACTGCAGAACAGATTCTGCTGGAGGACTGTAGTTTTCAAAGTGTAGTTTAACGTAGAACTGAAACAAAAGCTTTACTTGCTGAGCTTTTATCATAACAGCGAAAGCTATTTTGCTCGCAGATTTTTGAATATGTCCTTATTTACGTGAACAATATTGCAATTATTAAACATAAATGTGAACGGCCATCTGCCACCTAATAACTACCTGATCCACCTGTGCATTGTTTAGGTAAAATTAAATTAAAATGTAAAATTAAAATAAAACAGAAACTAGATACGTAAAAACGCATGCTGTAGCATTGATAGGCAGTAAAAATGTGCCAGCGAAAACTAAAAAACTAGTACAACTAGCGCACAAAACTTGAACTTGAGTTGTAAATGTGTCAGCTGTATATTTTAGACTCAGGAAATTACTCGTACTAATGCTTAATAATAATTAAAGAACTAAGAAGTTGACAAAAATGACATGGGAATGACTGAAAAATAATAAAATAATCTAGAAGTCAGAAGCGGAAAATATCCAGAGGCTTTACTCGATATATCGAGGTCGCTTGTGGAAGCCATGCGAATTGCAAACATATCCGGCAAGGTTATAGTGTCCGGGATTCGGCGAAATTATAAAGTTCGTCCTTGAGTATCAATAATCAAATCACCTTTATGCACAGAAAAGTAGTTCAACGCAGCAATGAGAAAAATACTGAAAATAGTGCTTAAAAAAGCGTTAGACGCTATATACTACTTGTTTATTGACGCAAAAGAAAGCTAAAACGAGTAGAAAAAAAACGCAACAGATCGATTGAAAATGCTAAAAAATTAAATATCATGTGACCTCCGTAGTTTGTTTTTAACAACAGCTATTTGCAACGGGAATTCACAAAATATCAGACAGATAGATAGGTGGGAAGGGAGGAAAGTAGGAAGGCAGGAAGGGAGGCAGGAAGGCAGGAAGGTAGGAAGGCAGGAAGGCAGGAAGGTAGGAAGGTGGGAAGGCAGGAAGGCAGGAAGGGAGGCAGGAAGGCAGGAAGGTAGGAAGGCAGGAAGGCAGGAAGGCAGGAGGGGAGGCAGGAAGGCAGGAAGGCAGGAAGGCAGGAGGGCAGGAAGGCAGGAAGGCAGGAAGGCAGGAAGGTAGGAGGGAAGGCAGGAAGGCAGGAAGGCAGGAAGGTAGGAGGGGAGGCAGGAAGGCAGGAAGGCAGGAAGGCAGGAAGGTAGGAGGGGAGGCAGGAAGGCAGGAAGGCAGGAAGGCAGGAAGGCAGGAAGGTAGGAGGGGAGGCAGGAAGGCAGGAAGGCAGGAAGGCAGGAAGGCAGGAAGGCACAGGAGGGGAGACAGGAAGGCAGGAAGGCAGGAGGGCAGGAAGGTAGGAGGGGAGGCAGGAAGGCAGGAAGGCAGGAAGGCAGGAAGGCAGGAAGGTAGGAAGGTAGGAGGGGAGGCAGGAAGGCAGGAATGGAGGAAGGTAGCAAGGTAGGAGGGGAGGCAGGAAGGCAGGAAGGGAGGAAGGTAGGAAGGTAGGAGGGGAGGCAGGAAGCAGGAAGGGAGGAAGGTAGGAGGGAAGGCAGGAAGGCAGGAAGGCAGGAAGGCAGGAAGGGAGGAAGGCAGGAAGGCAGGAAGGCAGGAAGGGAGGAAGGCAGGAAGGCAGGAAGGCAGGAAGGGAGGAAGGCAGGAAGGCAGGAAGGCAGGAAGGGAGGAAGGCAGGAAGGCAGGAAGGCAGGAAGGCAGGAAGGTAGGAGGGAAGGCAGGAAGGCAGGAAGGCAAGAAGGTAGGAGGGAGGAAGGCAGGAAGGCAGGAAGGCAGGAAGGGAGGAAGGCAGGAAGGCAGGAAGGCAGGAAGGCAGGAAGGTAGGAGGGGAGGCAGGAAGGCAGGAAGGCAGGAAGGCAGGAAGGTAGGAAGGTAGGAAGGCAGGAAGGCAGGAAGGTAGGAAGGCAGGAAGGCAGGAAGGTAGGAAGGCAGGAAGGTAGGAAGGCAGGAAGGTAGGAAGGCAGGAAGGTAGGAAGGCAGGAAGGCAGGAAGGTAGGAAGGCAGGAAGGCAGGAAGGCAGGAAGGCAGGAAGGTAGGAAGGCAGGAAGGTAGGAAGGCAGGAAGGTAGGAAGGCAGGAAGGTAGGAAGGCAGGAAGGTAGGAAGGCAGGAAGGTAGGAAGGCAGGAAGGTAGGTAGGCAGGCAGGCATAAAAACTCAATCAAGGTCACAGTGCTGGCAAATAGCAGGCAGCTGAGCTAAAGTTTCAGTTTAAGTTCAGGTCCCGTATATTTGAATTGAAGCGATGCGGATTCTGTGAAGCTGACACAGCGCATTATACTAAATACTAAACAGAATGGTGCGCCACAGGTGGACATAATTGTGTCAGATTGTTGACTAATGGAAAAAAATCTGTGTAAAATAAAAATAGCTTATATCTTTATTTTTAGTACATTGATTCGTACAGTTTAGTAAAAATGAGGGCTATAGGATTGAAGCAAACAGAACTAATGAAGCCAAGTACACAGTGACAGCTTAGGCCGCACAGTTGCCGGTGGCAATTCAGACCTGTTTGTGCTCAGTGCTCGGATGATGAGTGAACTCATAGTCCAGGTGAACAAAGGCTCGCTCAACCCAGCCGAGCATTTCAAGCTTGCGCTGAAGCGATTCGCCAATATCGTGAGCTTCGCGCAGGGCCAAATCGCCGGGCACCACAACGTCCACCTCAACCAGGTAATTGTTGCCAATGTGAAAGGCGCGCACAGTCTCCAACTGCTGGATCAGCGGATGATGATTGACGCAGATGTAGGTGATCTGTTTCAGGAATTCGGGATCAGCCGTGTAGCCAGTGAGTAGCCGGATTTGGGCTTTGAGTGTCTGCACCCAGGTGTAAATAATGTAGATGCTAATGACCAGGGCGCCAATAGCATCCAGGTAGGGCCAAACGTAAGTAGACATCACGGTCATGATGAGCACAGTCGTGTTGGAGATGCAGTCGTTGCGATGATCCTGAGCCAGGGCCGCGGTGCTGGAGGTGGTTCCCAGCTTGTAGCAGAGCACGAATAGGATAGACTTGAGCACGATCACCGCACCGATCAGGCCGAAGGTGAAGGGCCAGTTGCTCAGATCTGAATGAGCAGGATAAGAAATAAAAGACACCCACTGTGATTAATGAGAAGGATGAGAAATCAGAGACACCCACTGCGATTAATGAGAAGGATGAGAAATCAGAGACACCCACTGCGATTAATGAGAAGGATGAGAAATCAGAGACACCCACTGCGATTAATGAGAAGGATGAGAAATCAGATACACCCACTGCGATTAATGAGAAGGATGAGAAATCAGAGACACCCACTGCGATTAATGAGAAGGATGAGAAATCAGAGACACACACTGCGATTAATGAGAAGGATGAGAAATCAGAGACACCCACTGTGACTAATGAGAAGGATGAGAAATCAGAGACACACACTGTGACCAATGAGCTCAGAGACACCCACTGTGTGACCCATGAGCTCAGAGACACCCACTGTGTTGACCCATGAGCTCTTAGACACCCATCGTGTGACCCATGAGCTCATAGACACCCATCGTGTGACCCATGAGCTCATAGACACCCATCGTGTGACCCATGAGCTCTTAGACACCCATCGTGTGACCCATGAGCTCAGAGACACCCACCGTGTGATCCATGAGCTCAGAGACACCCACTGTGTGACCCATGAGCTCATAGACACCCACTGTGTGACCCATGAGCTCAGAGACACCCACCGTGTGACCCATGAGCTCATAGACACCCACTGTGTGACCCATGAGCTCATAGACACCCACTGTGTGACCCATGAGCTCAGAGACACCACCGTGTGACCCATGAGCTCATAGACACCCATCGTGTGACCCATGAGCTTGACCTACCATTAGAAGCGCTGGTATCGGAAGAGAATACAAACAGGCTGCCATTGGCCCCGCCACCGCATTCACAAGCGCTTCCATTGCTAGCTGCAGTCTTAGTCTGTGTGGCCTTGTTAACAATGGACTCAATAGCCTGAATGATAATCTGCACAGTTGAGGTGGACATGATGACAGCCAGAATAACAATGGCTACTGGTTCAATCCGGGTCTTGCCTTGCGGATAATAATACGGATTGCGGGTCTTCACCTGTCGGTTAGCGACCCACACTACAACACTGCTGACCAGATCGATCAGCGAGTCGATTAGAGACGAGATCACGGACAGGGAGCCGGATAGAAAGAATGCGACAGCTTTGATAATCAGCAGGATCACATTGATGGAGAATGACAGCTGGGCTAGTCGTATCGACCAGCTCGCGTTGGCGTCTTCGGCTTCTTGGTCCTGATTGTTGCAGCAGGCGCACCAAGAGGAGGCACCGGGTGAGCCTTCGGCATCGCTGGCAGCCGCTGTTCCAGGCGCTTCGGCCTAGTCAGTTGGGGATAAAGGTACAGCGGATTCTTTGTAAAATGCTGAATATTTTCATTATAGAAGTACTCAGGTCAAAGATTGACCTTCAGATAAGTGACCTTCAGGTGAGATAACAACAATCAGATTGGTGACCTTCAGGTGAGAGATTAACTTTCAGATTATTGACTTTCAGGTGAGAGATTAACTTTCAGATTAGTGACCTTCAAGTGAGAGATTAACTTTCAGATTAGTGACCTTCAAGTGAGAGATTAACTTTCAGATTAGTGACCTCCTGGTTAGAGATTAACTTTCAGATTAGTGACCTCCTGGTGAGAGATTACCTTTAAGATAAGTGACCTTCAGGGGAGAGATTAACTTTCAGATTAGTGACCTTCAGGTGAGAGATTAACTTTCAGATTAGTGACCTTCAGGTGAGAGATTAACTTTCAGATTAGTGACCTTCAGGTGAGAGATTAACTTTCAGATAAGTGACCTTCAGGGGAGAGATTAACTTTCAGATTAGTGACCTTCAGGTGAGAGATTAAATTTCAGATTAGTGACCTGGTTAGAGATTAACTTTCAGATTAGTGACCTTCAAGTGAGAGATTAACTTTAAGATTAGTGACCTTCAAGTGAGAGATTAACTTTCAGATTATTGACTTTCAGGTGAGAGATTAACTTTCAGATTAGTGACCTTCAGGTGAGAGATTAACTTTCAGATTAGTGACCTTCAAGTGAGAGATTACCTTTAAGATTAGTGACCTTCAAGTGAGAGATTAACTTTCAGATTAGTGACCTTCAAGTGAGAGATTAAATTTCAGATTAGTGACCTTCAAGTGAGAGATTAACTTTAAGATTAGTGACCTTCAAGTGAGAGATTAACTTTCAGATTATTGACTTTCAGGTGAGAGATTAACTTTCAGATTAGTGACCTTCAGGTGAGAGATTAAATTTCAGATTAGTGACCTGGTTAGAGATTAACTTTCAGATTAGTGACCTTCAGGTGAGAGATTAACTTTCAGATTAGTGACCTTCAGGTGAGAGATTAACTTTCAGATTAGTGACCTTCAAGTGAGAGATTACCTTTAAGATTAGTGACCTTCAAGTGAGAGATTAACTTTCAGATTAGTGACCTTCAAGTGAGAGATTAAATTTCAGATTAGTGACCTTCAAGTGAGAGATTAACTTTCAGATTAGTGACCTTCAAGTGAGAGATTAACTTTAAGATTATTGACTTTCAGGTGAGAGATTAACTTTAAGATTAGTGACCTCCAGGTGAGAGATTAACTTTCAGATTAGTGACCTTCAGGGGAGAGATTAACTTTCAGATAAGTGACCTTCAAGTGAGAGATTACCTTTAAGATTAGTGACCTTCAGGGGAGAGATTAACTTTAAGATTAGTGACCTTCAGGGGAGAGATTAACTTTCAGATTAGTGACCTGGTTAGACATTAACTTTAAGATTAGTGACCTCCAGGTGAGAGATTAACTTTCAGATTAGTGACCTTCAAGTGAGAGATTAACTTTCAGATTAGTGACCTTCAGGTGAGACATTAACTTTCAGATTAGTGACCTTCAAGTGAGAGATTAACTTTAAGATTAGTGACCTCCAGGTGAGAGATTAACTTTCAGATTAGTGACCGTCAAGTGAGAGATTAACTTTCAGATTAGTGACCGTCAAGTGAGAGATTAACTTTAAGATTAGTGACCTTCAGGTGAGAGATTAAATTTCAGATTAGTGACCTGGTTAGAGATTAACTTTCAGATTAGTGACCTTCAAGTGAGAGATTAACTTTAAGATTAGTGACCTTCAGGTGAGAGATTAACTTTCAGATTAGTGACCTTCAAGTGAGAGATTAACTTTAAGATTAGTGACCTTCAAGTGAGAGATTAACTTTAAGATTAGTGACCTTCAGGTGAGAGATTAACTTTCAGATTAGTGACCTTCAAGTGAGAGATTAACTTTAAGATTAGTGACCTTCAGGTGAGAGATTAACTTTCAGATTAGTGACCTTCAAGTGAGAGATTAACTTTAAGATTAGTGACCATCAGGTGAGACAGCAATCCTCAGATTGGGGACTCATAGTTTGACCCACCTGCACAATGTCGCTGTAGATCTTGCCATATGTGTCAATGAGGTCGTCCTGGCGTTTATAGAACTTGCGTACCCGCCGGTTCATAGCTGGCTTATTGGCATCGCCCTGAGAGGGCCTGCGACCCGCCTTACGAACTCCCTGATGCTTGTCGGCGAAGGTCTAGATGGAAATGAAAATTAGTATTGTTAGTATAACCACTGCCTGCTTCACGATAGCTCCCAATTCCGTGTTTTCTGAACAGAGACCAGATGAAAAGCCAATCTCACATTCGGCGGAAACATCCAAGACAAGCTGGCCTCTGCGCCAGCCAGTCTGTCAAACTGGGACCTGGCGGCCGAGGCGGCTTTCGATGCGGATTTCAGAGCGGCCCGCAGGCCGGGCGACAGGACGCTGACGCTGGCCAGATCGGCGTCGCTTTGGACGCGTCGCAGCGAACCGCTGGCGACACCGTCGACAATCTGAATGTCCGGTACGCTGGTGGACTCGCTAACCGGGTTTCTGTGGCGGTGACCAGCATTACCAGCAGCATCGACATGATCGCTAAGTTGATTATCAACAGCCGGCGGTGAGTCCATTGGCTGAGTAGGCAAATCCTCTGGTGCATTGTTCATCTCAGTGATCCGCTCATTGGTCTTGTCTGCGGACATGGCTGTATCGGTGCGGTCTTGTCTTCTTATGCATTAAAAAAAAGTTTTCTTCTACGTTGAATTCGCTACAGCGCTGAAATGGTAAAGCGAATGATGAATTACTAAAACTATAACGAATAGGCATGCATGTACAGCTGCAATTAATGTGACAATGCGAACACGAACACAATTATTTTAACAGTGGATAGAAATTTCTGATAAAGAAAATTTTTTTATTAAAAGAACCAGTTCATCAGCAATTGCATTTAATGCACGCACAGTTGAATTAATTTGCTTATTATACTACTCACTGAACTGCAAGTAGTCGGCGTTAGTAACAACGCCGCTAACTATTTTTTAACGAGTGAATTATTAACAGAAAGTACAATGAAAAGATGAATAAAAGTAAATAACAATGAAATTACAATGAGAGACGTATTGGAACTTTGTAATAGAGACTAGTAACATATTGCGGTAGGATATAAAAAGTTGAGAATTGAGCAACAAAAAATCTGTTTTCTTTTTACCGGTTGAGGCACCTTTTGTTTTGTAGTAGTGCTGTAGAAAAATGCGCAACAGAAACTAGAATCTTTTATAGCACTAGACATTTGCTATAAATGCAGTTTGTGCATTAAACCTGAATACAAATGTTTTAGCAAATTTGCATGCTTCATGCAGTGAGCACACCTTAGGAATGGGATAATGGGATTTTGGGCGGTGAGCAAACTTGAGGAATAGGATTTGGATGGTGAGCACATCTGAGAAATGGGATTTGGACAGTGAGCACTCCTAGGGAATGGTATATGGATGGTGAGCACACTTGAGGAATGGGATTCGGGTGATGAGCACACTTGAGGAATGGGATTCGGGTGATGAGCACACTTGAGGAATGGGATTCGGGTGATGAGCACACTTGAGGAATGGGATTCGGGTGATGAGCATACTTAAGGAATGGGATTCGGGTGATGAGCACACTTAAGGAATGGTATTCGGGTGATGAGCATACTTAAGGAATGGGATTCGGGTGATGAGCACACTTAAGGAATGGTATTCGGGTGATGAGCACACTTGAGGAATGGGATTCGGGTGATGAGCACACTTGAGGAATGGAATTCGGGTGATGAGCATACTTAAGGAATGGGATTCGGGTGATGAGCACACTTAAGGAATGGTATTCGGGTGATGAGCACACTTGAGGAATGGGATTCGGGTGATGAGCACACTTGAGGAATGGAATTATAAATGGTGTAAATCCACTAAAAGAGTTCCATTGTTGTGAACACAAAAAACTATTTAATCCCAATCGTCATCGACAATGGTGGCCTCGAGCTGGAGGTCCGGCTCCGGGCAGATGACAAACCTGGCGCCGCCGGCGGCAGTTGACGCGGCAGCAGAGGAAGCGGACTTAGCAAGCCGATGTCGCAGGCAGGCCGGAGCGTAGAAAGCGTCAATGCCCGCCCGAGCGGCGGACGCGGTGCCGGCGAAAGCGGCAGCAGACAATTTTGGCGGCTTGCGAATCGGTCGGAACTGATTTGGTGCTCGATTCGGGCCGAACAGGTGATAGACCAGGGCCCGGCTGGCCAGAGAGATCGCCTGCGGCTTGGCGTCAGACTCGGTGTTCCAGGCTGCCGACAGCCTGTCGGACAGACTGAAGGCATCGGAAAGCATGGCCAACGGCTCGATGGCGTCCTGGGAGAAGTGGACAGCCGCGTTTGTCTGCGGGATCAGAATGGGATTACATTTTAATCAATTCAAGCGGCAACTCAGGGGTGCTGAATCTCTGCCATCATCCTCAGGGCTGGTGAATCTCTGCCATCATCCTCAGGGCTGGTGAATCTCTGCCATCATCCTCAGGGCTGGTGAATCTCTGCGATCATCATCAGGGGTGGCTGAATCTCTGCGATCATCCTCAGGGGTGGCTGAATCTCTGCGATCATCCTCAGGGGTGGCTGAATCTCTGCGATCATCCTCAGGGGTGGCTGAATCTCTGCGATCATCCTCAGGGGTGGCTGAATCTCTGCGATCATCCTCAGGGGTGGCTGAATCTCTGCTATCATCCTCAGGGGTGGCTGAATCTCTGCGATCATCCTCAGGGGTGGCTGAATCGCTGCCATCATCCTCAGGGCTGGTGAATCTCTGCCATCATCCTCAGGGGTGGCTGAATCTCTGCGATCATCCTCAGGGGTGGCTGAATCTCTGCGATCATCCTCAGGGGTGGCTGAATCTCTGCGATCATCCTCAGGGGTGGCTGAATCTCTGCGATCATCCTCAGGGGTGGCTGAATCTCTGCTATCATCCTCAGGGGTGGCTGAATCTCTGCGATCATCCTCAGGGGTGGCTGAATCTCTGTGATCATCCTCAGGGGTGGCTGAATCTCTGCGATCATCCTCAGGGGTGGCTGAATCTCTGTGATCATCCTCAGGGGTGGCTGAATCTCTGCGATCATCCTCAGGGGTGGCTGAATCTCTACCATTCTCCAGTTCCCCAGGGAATTCTGAAGCAGGCTTACCTGAACGAAGGAAAGCAGCAGATCCACAGGCAGGCTGCATCGCTCAGAGACAGTCTCGGGCTCTTCGAGCAGCGGCGGTGCGGCCTCCCGAGTCGCTGTGTCGGCCCTCTTGGCGTGCAACAATTTGCCCACAGCGTGAAACAGCTGATATGGCGTATCTCTGAACAGCACCCCACCCGAGCTACTGCCAGTAGTAGTCAGCGCGAATTGCAGGCTAAATTGCAAACCGGAGACGGCTGCTCGAATGTCGCCGTCGGCTGCCGTGGCCACGGATTCAATTAGCGACTTGTAGGAGGCCGGGCGTAGGCGGCGACGAGTTAGGATGGCATTCAGGCAGCGAACCAGCTGCGTGCGGGCTACCGGATTCACCTGGGTGGGGGGATTTATGTGAATTTTCGGTGATTAACAGAATTAGGGACTAAATCGCTGAGTTGGGACAATTATCACAGCAACTCAATTAACTGGGTACAGCGAAATGGGTTATTTACCTGGGAATTTGGGAGAATCGGGTCAATTACCAGGGGTTATTCGGTGAAGGTCAACTCCATGAGGTTTAGGTAAATTGGGTCAACTTAACAGTAGAACAGTATAACAGTATAAAGTGGTCTATCTATTGATATCAGGGATCGATTTCGTTATATTTCGTTTAGCCAGGTCAAATTACCTGTTGATTTCGACAAATTGGTTCGATTACCACTAGAGATTAGGATTAATTATGTCAATTTACATGTGGAATTAGATTTATTCGACTGAAATAACTGGCTTAAATCCTCAGTGGAAAGTTTACCTGCAGTATGACAGCTCCGTTATCCTCCAGCCAATCGCGGGACACCAGTCGCTCATTGCATGTGATGAGCACCAGGCTGACATCGCGACAGCGGGCCAGGAACTGATCTAGCACAGAGCGCAGGACCAGGGCCTCGCTGGCGGAGGAGCCAAACTGGCCCTGCTGATTTTCGCCGAATGTTGGCGTCAGGGTTGGCTCGTCCCACACAATGACACCGGCCTGACCAAATCTGGCTAGACGAACCAGAGCCTGCCAAGGTGCGAACATTGGGGCTGTTAAACGCCTTGGCTGGGCGAAGGGCGGAGGGGAAAGGGTTGAGTGGCCAAGGGCGGAGAGGAAAGGGCGTAGGGGAAAGTGCGGAGGGGAAAGGGCGTAGGGGAAAGTGCGGAGGGGAAGTGCGGAGGGGAAAGTGCGGAGGGGAAAGTGCGGAGGGGAAGTGTGGAGGGGAAGTGCGGAGGGGAAGTGCGGAGGGGAAAGTGCGGAGGGGAAAGTGCGGAGGGGAAGTGCGGAGGGGAAAGTGCGGAGGGGAAAGTGCGGAGGGGAAAGTGCGGAGGGGAAAGTGCGGAGGGGAAAGGGCGAGGGGGAAAGTGTGGAGGGGAAGTGCGGAGGGGAAAGGGCGAAGGGGAAAGGGCGGAGAGTAGTTAAGCCCGGCGGAGAAGGGCAGGTGGGTGAGTGTTGAAAGGTCAAATATAACAGAGTGCACAGAAGTACGAAGGGGTTGGAGAATGGGAGGGAAGACTTTGTTGGGACAGAGAAGGCAGGGCGGTGAAGCCGGAGTGTCACCTGCAGCGCCTCGGTGGAGCCAACGCCAGCGCAGGCGTCCAACTCCTCGCTCAGGTAGGCCGGCCGCATGTTGAGCTGCTGGCAAAGGACTCGCACAGCGGCTGATTTGCCAGCTCCGCAGGGTCCGTGAATGAGCAGCAGACGGGGTCGCGAGCGCAAGCAGGCCTCCAATTCTTCTAGCTTTCTCTTGTGCAAGCAGAGCTCGTCGCGGCTTTCTGGCGAGTACCGATCGGTCCACATCTGGCGCCGATCCTCGGCGGCGCTGTCAGCCGCCTGACGGCCGAGATCGTCGTCCGGGCAGAGCCAGAGCCGGCCAGCGGAGGCCGCCGATGCCCCCGGAGGCTGGTCCGAGTGCTGGCGGGAGAGGGAGGGGCCACCACTGCGGCTGTTGGACTGCTTTTTGACGTTTCTGCTGCCGCCGACGCCGAGGGAAGAACAGCTGGCAACTGAGGGCAGCTCTAGGCGCAGCCGTGGCCTCTTGGAAGCCGAAGACGACGTTGATGAGGAAGCCATTGTTTTGTATTTCCTGTAACTAGGGCGTCCTCAGGTCCGTCGTTAAGCTCCGATTGCTGAAGATTATCTAAGCTAGCGCATCTGAAGTTCGGTTGTTAGAGAGTTATAAATTTACAATATAAGCATTGCAAACACTACTTAAGCTTATCTTATCAGATGGCTAAAACACTCAAGATACTATCTGAGGATCTGTGATTGTGGCAATCCCAACCTGAGGATCTGTAATTGTGGCGATTCTAATCTGAGGATCTGGGATGGTAGCGATCCCAACCTGAGAATCTGGGATGGTGGCGATCCCAACCTGAGGATCTGGGATGGTGGCGATCCCAACCTGAGGATCTGGGATGTGGCGATCCCAACTTGAGGATCTGGGATGTGGCGATCCCAACTTGAGGATCTGGGGTGTGCCGATCCCAACCTGAGGATCTGGGATGTGCCGATCTCAACCTGAGGATCTGGGATGTGGCGATCCCAACCTCAGGATCTGAAATGGTGGCGATCCCAAACTGAGGATCTGGGATGGTGGCGATCCCAACTTGAGGATCTGGGATTGTGGCGATCCCATCTTGAGGATCTGGGATGGTGTCGATCCCAACCTGAGGATCTGGGATTGTGGCGATTCTAATCTGAGGATCTGGGATGGTAGCGATCCCAACCTGAGAATCTGGGATGGTGGCGATCCCAACCTGAGGATCTGGGATGTGGCGATTCTAATCTGAGGATCTGGGATGGTAGCGATCCCAACCTGAGAATCTGGGATGGTGGCGATCCCAACCTGAGGATCTGGGATGTGGCGATCCCAAACTGAGGATGTGGGATGTGGCGATCCCAAACTGAGGATCTGGGATGATGGCGTTGGATAATATTTGCCTCTCTAACGTCTGTCTCAGCCTATATTGATCTGATTAACAGATATGCAATAAGAAGTTTAAAATTACAGAGAGCAAAAAAACAAAAAAGATTGGTCTGTGGTGAAAACGAGCAATTGATATTCACAATAATTTAGAAATTAGACATAAGAAGCTAAACAAAATAGTGACTCAAAAAAAACTAAAGCTGAATTCTAGGAAAACCAAGGTTTAAAATACAGGTGGGTGAAGTTCACAAACAATAATGGACGGACATGTCATTGGTAAAGATAGGTCTAGCACAGCCATTTGGAAAATTCAGAAAGATGAACGAACTAATAACATTGAATGTCTAGCGAGCGACCAGCGCGCTATATGTGAAAATGGGAAATCGACAAATAACAGTGCACTTTATTTCACATAGCGACTATAAAATTTTCACATTTAAAGCTATGTGAATGTTTCTAAATATAGTTGGCCCGCAATCAAAGAGACGATAATCTCTGTTTCAATGCGGACGGCAGACAAGAACTGACTTGATGAAGGGCAGGAGAGTGAGAGGCTGGGGTTAGGGCTTAGGTAATTAGGACTTTTTAACGAACCCAAGTAACAAATGAAGGACAAAACTAGCTTTGCTTTGAGCAACTCTTGTCATTTCTTGTCCCTCCTGGCTCTCTCATTATTATTATATAAAATAGAGAGAGAGAAGGATAGAGAGGGTCTAGCCATAGCTTGAATCTTGTTGCCAAACAAAACGCCAGGACGTACAAACGTGGCCTTGTATGTAACCTAGAAAAAACCGCAGTATAACAAAATAATAATAACAAGTCTCAGCTAGCTACACTTAAATAATTCTACAAATTTCATGAATTTATTGTAGCTGTATAAATGTATCTTGCCCGTTATCAATAAACTATGATTTACCTTTTTAGTTGATAATAATAATATTAATAATTGCAGGAGGGCTGCGGGCAGTGGCACATTATTTAGTGACACTAGACCCGCAGCCAGCGAGGAGGCAATTCTGCCCATTTCGCTGACTCCTGAGCACACACGCACAGAGAGCGTACGCAGGCACACACTCACACAGGTGTGTACATCTGCTCGGACCTTCTCATCGTCAGGCAGTGTACACTCTCACTGTGCCTTGGAGGTTGGCCCTCAAGGGCTTAAATTACACGATTTGCATGACAAACCCCCAAGCCTTCTCTCCGCGGCTGCTCGCGGAATCGAGCTCAGGCAAACGCATTAGACAGTTCTGCCTATGACCCCCTAATTCATTGATTAATGCTCGTAATACAAAAAATAGAATAAAATAGGTTATTTTTTTACAAATTATTTACCAAAGAAGGCTTACTGTGACAGTATAGGCAACAATCAGCAATAAAAAGCAACTAATTTAGCAAACAATCAGAAGCCGCTCTGGTCGTCTTCCGAGTCCCATTCGCAGTGTTCAACGGAGGAGCCGCCGCCAGCGTCCGCTCCAAAGTCCACCTCCTTGTCGTAGACATAGCCGGGATCGCCTGGCTTGAGTTGGTGCTTCTCAAACTCTTCCTGGGTTAGTTAGTAGACGGTAAAAGAGGCGTCGAGGCCCAAGTTAAAAAGCGTATTTACGGTTTGCGCTTGCATTTATAAAAAGCAATTTTGTCATTTTTCAAGAAGTGGCTGCGGGCCAATGGCACGTGAGGGGCCGTCTGTTTGAGCTCGTAAGAAAGAAAATATTTTCACATCTGTTTCACATTGCAAGCGCATAGAGTTGAGGAAATATGACCTTCAGATAGACTTTTATAAAGGCTGGGAGTTAGAGGGACAGAATGTCCGCAAATAACATAGGATGGAAAGGGTGTGGAAGGATCTGCCATCGGAATTGTAAAGCGACATAAATTTTTCCCTATTGTCTAGATCGGATTCGAATAGAGACACAAAATTATCCCCATTCTCTAGATGGGATTCGGAGAGCGACACAAAATAATCCCCATTCTCTAGATGGGATTCGGATATAGACACTAAATAATCCCCATTCTCTAGATGGGATTCGGATATAGACACTAAATAATCCCCATTCTCTAGATGGTATTTGGATATAGACACAAAATAATCCCCATTCTCTAGATGGGATTCGGAGAGCGACACAAAATAATCCCCATTCTCTAGATGGGATTCGGATATAGACACTAAATAATCCCCATTCTCTAGATGGGATTCGGATATAGACACTAAATAATCCCCATTCTCTAGATAGTATTTGGATATAGACATTAAATAATCCCCATTCTCTAGATGGTATTTGGATATAGACATTAAATAATCCCCATTCTCTAGATAGTATTAGGATATAGACATTAAATAATCCCCATTCTCTAGATGGGATTTGGATATGGACACAAAATAATCCCATTCTCTAGATGGGATTTGGATATGGACACTAAATAATCCCCATTCTCTAGATGGGATTTGGATATGGACACTAAATAATCCCCATTCTCTAGATGGGATTTGGATATGGACACTAAATAATCCCCATTCTCTAGATGGGATTTGGATATGGACACTAAATAATCCCCATTCTCTAGATGGGATTTGGATATGGACACTAAATAATCCCCATTCTCTAGATGGGATTCGGATAGCGACACAAAATTATCCCCACCCTCTAAATAGGATTCGGATAGAGACACGATATGAATAATAAAATAATTTATTACACCTGCCCCAAGTCGACCAGATGTGCAAGCGACAGCACAGCCGCAGCTATTGCGCGGCGCATCTGAAGGCTGCGTTCAGCTGTTCAGTCCATGGACTGGGGGACGCCACACCCACTTTAAATTATCTCAGCTAATGCTGGTACCCATTTAACAGCTGGGTGAACTGAAGCAATGCAGAGTTAAGTGTCTTGCTAAAGGACAAAATTTGTTCCACTTGAGTCGGGAGTCGAACCCCCGACCTTGAAGTCGTGATTCCGACACCCTAACCACCTGCATTGGTTCTCACCTGCATTGCGGCCTTCTTTCGCTGCAGGGTCTCTTCGTCCACCTTGTTGAGATCCTCCAGCGGATCGATCTTCTCCATCTGGCGCTGTTTGGCCAGGCTCTGCTCTTTGCTGAGGCCGCCTATTGTGACGTCACGGACAATGGCCAGTAGGCGCTCTAACTGGAGCTGACTCACCTGCTTAATCAGATCCCCGTGGCGCTTGTCCTGCATTTTTCGATAGAAAAAGGTAGTGGGCAGTGGGCACATAGAAACAGATTGGCTGACTTAGGGCAATTATTAAAACCTTAGAAGATGAATTAGAATAAAAAATCTATTAGCTAAAATACATGGATTCTTTTAAGACTTTTGGACCAATGATGGATTGGGGATAAGAAATATTTAGGATCCATAATAAATTTTAAAGCCTGGGATAATTATTAATTAAGATCAACTATGAACTTTGGGTTAGAACTGAATTACGGATAAATGATAGATTTAGGATCAATATTTAATTTTGGATCGGTGGTGGGCATAAGGATTAATGTGAATTACGGATCGATGTTGAATTAAGGGATCAATGATCCATTTAGGAATCAACATTGAATTTAAGATCAATGATGGATTTAGGAATTAGTTAAGGATTTCGGTATCAATTGCTTAAAATAGATTATCGGTGTTTAATTTGGGGTCAATGGTGGATTAATGGATCCATTGAAGGGTTTAGGGATCAATTGATGGATTTAGGGATCAATTGATGGATATAGGGATCAATTGATGGATTTGGGGATCAATTTATGGATCTAGGGATAAAGTTATGGATGTAGGGATCAATGGATGGATTTAGGGATCAAGTGATGGATTTAGGGATCAATTGATAGATTTAGGGATCAAGTGATGGATTTGGGGATCAATTTATGGATTTAGGGATCAAGTGATGGATTTGGGGATCAATTGATGGATTCAGGGATCAAGTGATGGATTTAGGTATCAAGTTATGGATGTAGGGATCAATGGATGGATCTAGGGATCAAGTGATGGATGTAGGGATCAATGGATGGATTTAGGGATCAAGTGATGGATTTAGGGATCAAGTGATGGATTTAGGTATCAAGTTATGGATGTAGGGATCAATGGATGGATCTAGGGATCAAGTGATGGGTTTAGGGATCAAGTGATGGATTTAGGTATCAAGTTATGGATGTAGGGATCAATGGATGGATCTAGGGATCAAGTGATGGATGTAGGGATCAATGGATGGATTTAGGGATCAAGTGATGGATTTAGGGATCAATTGGTGGATTTAGGGATCAAGTTATGGATTTGGGGATCAATTGATGGATTTAGGGATCAAGTGATGGATTTGGGGATCAATTGATGGATTTAGGGATCAAGTGATGGTTTAGGGATCAAGTGATGGATTTAGGTATCAAGTGATTGATTTAGGAATCAATAATATATTCTGAATATCGACTTCGATGAGGCATAAGAAACATTACTTGATGAAAAGAAAACGAAGGCAGAACTGAATCGCACCTGTTTGAGTCTTTCAGCGAGTGCACGCGGCGAATAGTTAGCTTCAGGCTCGTTGGTGGCCTTCTTGGCCTCGGCCATCAGCGCCGCCAGGGGCACGGATCGCTTCCGTGTCCGGCCAAGCAGACCGCCCCGTCTGTACAGCAGCAGCAGGGTGGGCGGCTCGAACAGCAGGCCGCACTTTAGCAGCTCGTCGGTAGGCTGCAAAAATGTATCGGAAAAATCGCTGAATTCACTACTGGCAGTAGAAACATAGGAAACAGCTATGCTAAAACTGATAGATCGATTTACAAAAGAAAATAGGTTGGGCAGAAAACATGAAAAATCATTTCAACAAGGTGCTAACTTTTTATTTCAAGCTCAAAGTAAAACCAAAGTAATGGATAAAAAATAAACAATTGTTAGTTCGGACAGCTAGTAGATATGTGACCCTCTTGGCCGCAGTTGCGACACCGAACAGGCAGTTTGCAATCTTTCGCAATGTGACCCTCATGGCCGCAGTTGAGGCACAGAGCCGCAGACTTACAATCCTTGGCAATGTGACCCAGTTGGCCGCATCTGTAGCAACGCAATTTAAACGATTTGCAATCCTTCGCCAAGTGGCCTTCATCGCCGCAGAGTCGACACCGGACTGGCGACTGGCAGTCCTTAGTCACGTGACCCTCCTGGCCGCAGCGGCGGCACAATCGGCCAGAACTCGTACAGTCCTTAGCCAGATGGCCTGGTTTGAGGCATTTATAACAAATTATTGATGAATTAGATTGCCTATTAACTTGAGCCTCAACTGATGAGCACAGATGTCGACTAATTGGCGCGCTCCTGAATTGTGACAATGTCAGGCTTGTTGACTGCTGTCTGGTGGCAAGCCTGGCTAAATAACGATTCCAGCAGACAATTAGGCAGCGATTGGTCAGTGAGACGCAGTTTTTTAGATAAGCAACAGACATTGTTTATATTTTTTTGCTTAAAATGTGATGATAGTATAAAGTTGATCCTATGTATGAGAAATCTTTTCCAATGTTTTAGGTTCAGATAAGTTAAGTGAAAATATTGAATATATAGCAATATATATACATATATATTCTAAGAAATATTAGATTTAACAAACCGCATTCCTGCAATATCAGCAAGAGTGTGACAAAATTAAACTCCTTAGGACTACAAAAATACAACAAAGCTTATCCCAAAATTCCCTCTGGCTAACTTAACCGGTAGCTCGACCGGTAAGATGACCAGTATGGTACGCAAGTGTCAAATCTGGTAATGGTATTCTGTTAGTGGCAGAGTTAAAAACCAGAATTGTGTTACGAAATGCTACAGGTACCAGAGTTGTTACCAGGTGAAACAGAATTAAATCCGGTTTGCTAAACTGTAAGATCTAGAAATTTAACCAATAACAGGCATGTTGCCCAATTTGCTAACAGATGTGTTAACAGAAAAATCAGTACTGGCTTGCTACAACACAGTACAACACAGAACTGGCATAGGAGTTTTCTTAGAAGTGTTTCCTAGAAAGTGGGAATTACAGATATTACAGACAGCAGATAATAGTATTAAATCTGTGGTAAGTAATTAAGTATGTTATGTAGTCAATGCATGGAGTGTGTAAGTAATAGTAAAGTTATTATGAGATGCAGTGGAAGAAAATCTAAATAGGCAAGGAAAGAGCAAGGTTGTAACAGCACAGGTAACAGAAGTAGGTAGTCTGTTTATAATAGAGCAAGGACAGACTACTCAATACTAAGCTCATATCTGAAACTGCAGCTGCTTAAGACAAACTATTGGAGCATACTTACTTAAATCTGAATTGCACCTGTCTTAATAGAAATTGGTGTGTTTATCTCACTGGGCTTGCTAAAACTGAATTATGCCACAGATTCTGACTTAGACACCCAGCTGTACCAGTGGTACTATAGTACACACCTGTGACTGACTACATGCCAATAGGAGTCAAACATTTGTATGCAATACAACCGACTCATAATAAAACCAAGTCAGTTGTGCATACAAATGATAGGTGCGGCCTCACATTGAGAGTGACACAGTTTCAAATCTATATGGAGAGGTTTTGTGCCGCCGACAAGGTGGATTCCAGAGATAGCTTGATGGGATAGCAACTCATGTCAAAAAGATTGGCTGCTGTCTGTTGGAATCAATCTCCAGATATCCCCAAAAATTCGAACTCTTAATAGTAATCATTATTTAATTAATATTTATTTTTAGCATCTAAAATTGAAAACGAAAAGATAACAATATAGCTTGCATAATCATGAACACAAATCCAGTTTGCTAATGAAAACTGATTGAAATTCCAGTACTTTATTAGTACCTGCAATTCCAGTAAGACATCAAAACCAGAATAAGAACTGGGTCAGTTTACCAGATTTGTAAATCCAGTTTGCAACAAAAAGTATATGAATAGTCAAGTGACTTCTCTCAAATACATTCCAATGAAGATATGAAGCATAGGTGGAGGAACTGCCCATTTTGTTTACCCCTGGCATATATAGTGACCATATTTTAGAAAAGTATCTAAAAAACAATGGCCTTTTAGAAAATAGAAAAAAATGATTTGACGATATTATAAATTCAAGATTCATTTGTACTGTGTCAAGAAGTTAAAATTAAATAAGTTAAATAAATAAATAAATTAAACTTTTGGTATATTGTCTGACCTTGGCTCTAGCTCTAGGTAAAGCTAATATTAAAAACTAAATCTAATTTGTTACTAAGGTAACAAAGCTCCTATCAATATATGTAGCTGCTCTTTTGAATATTATAAGAAACAATTCTAAATAGAATGTGATAAAAAAGTTTTGTTAAAAATAAAAGTGATAAGGAATTAAAAAATTATATATATAGTTACATATACACATAGTGAAATATATTGACCAAATCAATTTAGACCTTTAAAATTGTTGATAGTTACTCATAGGCCTAGGGGCCTAAATTACACTTTCTTTTGCATAATTTTATAATTAATTATATGGTGCATTAGTCTGAATTTGATCCAACTAGTCATGCCATGTCACATGTTTATTGCCAAAACCATTGAGTTTGAATTGGTGCCAACTATTGCCTCCTCGTTTTTAATGTCTAGAACCTAGGCCAAAATCAAATTATTTTTACATAGGCAAACCTAAAAAATAAGGTTTGATTATTTGTCCAGTTAACTGGTTAACCACCCAAGGACTTAATTTCTTCCCTTTCAATGAGCAGGAGCAACAATCCTCCCAAAGACCACTCTTGCCCTGCTGAGAGCCATCTTGAGTCTTGACCTCACAAAGACCAAACTATACCCTTGAACTAAGTTAGTCCCTGAAACAACCAAATTTCTGGAAAAGGTTTTAATTTATTAAATTAGCTGATAGGCCTAAGTGAAGATAATTTGAGACACAAACTTCAAAATTGAATGACTGTCCTTTTGCAGCCTGTTAATTATTTTATCTTACAAATGAAAGGTTCTCGGGGTAGCGCTACAACCCCTTATAACTTACTTATAAGTTATAACTTGGTTAACCAGACGAATAATCAAATGGCTATTTGTCCAGTTACCTGGACAAATTTACCTGGACTAATTAGACAAATTACCTGGACACTTTGTTCTATCTGTAGGCCTACTGCTGTACATATAGCTAAAAAAATAAACAATTTATTATAATAATCCAATGTGCTATTAAGTAAAGGTAAATTAAGAATTTCAAAACACATGTATTTTACATATCCTAGAAAATTTTCTGCTTACTTTCCACTGGGCACTGTAGGCCCTATTCTGCATGGTTTAGGCCTATGATGGTTTCACTGTATCTGTAAATCTGTATGGTTTCAGGAACTTAGTCTTAAGTAGCTCAATTTTTACTGTAGCATAGAAGTTTTTACAAAGTTTTTAACAAGGATAATTTCTTTTATCGACAAAACCGTTTTTTACTTGATATTTTTTATGAATGTATAATTTTACTTACAGCTAGTTATACTGTATTCTAGTAATTTATGACTTAACATATGTCACAATGGACATCAATATGCATCAAGATAGTGTGGCTATACTCGGAAAACGGTGAAAACACGAAATATTTTATAAAAATGCAGAAAAAGACATGCAGGACAAAACGCTGAACTTCGTAAACGCAGGGTTACTTACTTAGAAGATGCAGTACTATTCTCTCGTGTTCTAAGAAACTAACGGCGCTGATTATTTAAAAAATGCTTGGAGCAGCACTCAACTAAGAAAAAACAAAATCGAAGTACATTTTTCGTATGATTTTCTACATTATATATATAAATTCAATGCTTGATAATCTATAAAAGCATGGCTTGCTGAAGTACAGCTCTGAAGTGTGCTGTTCAAGTGCGAAAAAATAAGTATCTGCTTCTCTACCGAGATATTAAGACTAGACATTACTGTTGTCCTCTCCTTGCCTCGCAATTTTATTCCTATTTTAAACTTAACGTTAAGTTAAGGACAGTGTAGTTTTGTATATCTCCGCATTTCGTTTAAATCAAACTTAACATTTCGATTTGATTGCCTAAAATATTTGATAGGTTAGCTTAATAATGAAAAAATAATTGACGTGTCAGCTCTTCTTAATCCTGTTGATTATAAAGGGAGCAATATTAGGGATTAGAGATTACCAGCTCTGGGGAATCGTTAAACTCTTAATGGAGTATTATTAGGTAGTTTGCCAACAATGGAAATTTTGCTCAAATTGGCGTATAACTACTGCAGGTTTGTTCCTAAAGTACTGGCTCATAAATGAACAGCAAACTTAGGAAACAATAAAGATGTTTAAAGAAAAACTTGTGCTTTGTGAATGAGGGCAAAACTTAATAGTATTCCCTAAAATTATACACATTACTTCAAGACTCGGAAAATACCTTGTATTTTACCCAGAAACATGCTTAACGTGACGCATCACTTGATAAAGAATTTAAAGATGATCAAGTTAAATTGATATGAAACTTATAGCTTATAATACCGCAATTGTTGGTTGACAGAATTTTATTGGTTTAATTCCACAATTAAAATAAAGTTTCAGATTCATATTCAATGCAGCTTTAGCTAGGCCAATATAAATCATCAATTTAAAAATCTCTGACAAAATCAACGGACTTAATACATATGACTTCATGTACACAGCTCTGTGTACGGCCAGATAAGCAAGAAACTATAACTGAACTAGGGACAAAATAAAGCAAAGAATAAGACAATATTTTATCTACTGCGAACGAAAAGCAAAAAATAGAAGCTAACGTAACATTTAACAGAGAACAATTAAGTGTACTACTGAGACGTGTAATAAGTGTGGCATTAGACGTACAAATTAACGATGCATCAGAATAGTGAGGTCACATATATTACGTAGATTGTAAATCAATTTCACAACTAGCTTAAACACCAGAACTTTTATAATAGTTAACGGGCACATTGCAAAGCATACTTATGGCATTTGAATAGTAGTGCTGAAAAGAAAAACATTCAACAATAGCAAATCACAAGCAAAGTCTACAATGCGAAAGCATTTGAAAGCAGTCGAAACGTGAAGGCAGAGGAACACTGTTCATTAGGGGCGAAGTTGTCAATATTATCTACTATTAGTAGAGCGAATAGAATACTACCAGATAAAAGAGATAATAGGATTTAGGGCCAATAAATTAGGTAGTAAAGGTTTCGTGGAGTCTGTAAGAACTCAGGAAAGTCGAAGTAAGAAGAGGCATCGGGCAAAACAGGACCAATCAGATCTGTCACACTTCGACAAGGTTTCCGCCGTTGTTCAAAAGCTGCTGCTGCTGCTGCCTGTCTGAACTGGACTTGCCAGGAGGGGCTACAAACAGATGAGAGGGCAGGTCCTTCAGCAGGGTGTAGACTGGCACCTCGGTGCCGTCCAACCGGATGCCAATGCGGGGCAGCTCCAGCAGGCCGGTAGTCATGGGGTAGGCGCCATACTCCAGGATGTGAGTTGTCTGCGGCAGGATGCGGAAGGTCACCTGCGGGGCGGCGCCGATTTAAACTAATCATTTATTTATGGAAAATATATTCTGAAAACACTTTTCTCCTTCATCCTATAGCCATTGCTAAAAAGGCTTTGGTCCCACAAAATACAGATCCTCTCTACCTGGATACCAGCTTCCTCTATCCCACAAAATACAGATCCTCTCTACCTGGATACCAGCTTCCTCTATCCCACAAAATACAGATCCTCTCTACCTGGATACCAGCTTCCTCTATCCCACAAAATACAGATCCTCTCTACCTGGATACCAGCTTCCTCTATCCCACAAAATACAGATCCTCTCTACCTGGATCCCAGCTTCCTCTATCCCACAAAATACAGATCCTCTCTACATGGATACCAGCTTCCTCTATCCCACAAAATACAGATCCTCTCTACCTGGATACCAGCTTCCTCTATCCCACAAAATACAGATCCTCTCCACCTGGATACCAGCTTCCTCTATCCCACAAAATACAGATCCTCTCTACATGGATACCAGCTTCCTCTATCCCACAAAATACAGATCCTCTCTACCTGGATACCAGCTTCCTCTATCCCACAAAATACAGATCCTCTCTACCTGGATACCAGATTCCTCTATCCCAAAAAATACAGATCCTCTCTACCTGGATACCAGCTTCCTCTATCCCACAAAATACAGATCCTCTCTACCTGGATACCAGCTTCCTCTATCCCACAAAATACAGATCCTCTCTACCTGGATACCAGCTTCCTCTATCCCACAAAATACAGATCCTCTCTACCTGGATACCAGCTTCCTCTATCCCACAAAATACAGATCCTCTCTACCTGGATACCAGCTTCCTCTATCCCACAAAATACAGATCCTCTCTACCTGGATCCCAGATTCCTCTATCCCACAAAATACAGATCCTCCCAACCTGGATCCCAGCTTCCACTATCCCACAAAATACACAGATCCCATCTACCTGGATACCAGCTTCCTCTATCCCACATAACACACAGATCCCATCTACCTGGATACCAGCTTCCTCTATCCCACATAACACACAGATCCCATGGCCCTAGACTGCAGCCTGTCAGCTTACGCTCTTCATGCCAGAGAACATAAAGCAGTCGCTGCGGTCAACGCTGAATTGGACCTCTTGCGGATAGGCAGTCCGGTTTTCCAGGCTGTAGGACAGCGAGACCGGCTGGTAGACTGTGCCAGAGGGCGGCAGCTTGAGGGTGACACACAGAGGCAGATTGTACAGATTCACTGTAGGCAGGGGCACCACAGTGCTCACAATGGGTAGGTCCTGCTGCAAACTGTCCGAAAACGAATGCGACTGTTCTTCTGTGCGCTGCTGCTGCGGCCTGCGACGTCGCCAACGAATCACGTAAGCGCCCAGACGAAAGTTCTGAGTTCGAACCGTGTCGGCCGTGAGAATCCAGCACTCGGTTAGGCACTCGGATTCCTTTACGGTCACTGAGTATGGAGGGGATCGGGATGAAGACTGCATTAGGAAAGAAAGACAATAAGTACGCTGACGAGCGGCTCTACATACTATTCTCTCCTCTACCCTTTCTCTTCTCTCCTCTACCCACCCCTCCTCTTCTCTCCTCTACCCACCCCTCCTCTTCTCTCCTCTACCCACCCCTTCTCTTCTCTCCCCTACCCACCCTTCCTCTTCTCTCCTCTACCCACCCCTCCTCTTCTCTCCTCTAACCACCCCTTCTCTTCTCTCCCCTACCCACCCTTCCTCTTCTCTCCTCTACCCACCCCTCCTCTTCTCTCCTCTACCCACCCCTTCTCTTCTCTCCCCTACCCACCCTTCCTCTTCTCTCCTCTACCCACCCCTCCTCTTCTCTCCTCTACCCACCCCTTCTCTTCTCTCCCCTACCCACCCTTCCTCTTCTCTCCTCTACCCACCCCTTCTCTTCTCACCTCTACCCACACCTCCTCTTCTCTCCTCTACCCACCCCTTCTCTTCTCTCCTCTACCCACCCCTCCTCTTCTCTCCTCTACCCACCTCTCCTCTTCTCTCCTCTTCCCAACCCCTCCTCTTCTCTCCTCTACCAATCCCTTCTCTACCCACCCCTTCTCTTCTCTCTCCTTTACCCACCCCTTCTCTACCCACCCCTCCTCTACTCGAACATTCTTGCACTTTTGCATTAAAAAATAGTGTACATGGCAGCTTCAAACTGCTAATGGAAACGATCTACAACTAGTATAAAATAGGTACATGCGAGATGCAAGCTACACGTACAGCATCGTAAAAATTAGCGAATGAATAACTTAGAAGAAGCTCCTTTGGACTTTTTAGACTAGAATCTCAAGCCGACATGCGCAGCTACTACACATTGCTACGAGCGTAGTACACATCATCCGTCATAACACACTAGAGACAGTTATTATTGCAAAATATCAAATCATTCGTTTTTAAAAACAACTGAAAAATCACACGCAAATTATTATCACGTCGCACTACTGGAATCGATTAGCGGCAATAAGTAGTTCATAGTGGATATGAAAGCGATTTCAGATTTAAATTACCGGGATTCTTGTCGTCAGCTAGAAGAACTGCAACAAACATTTAGCTTTTTTGTCGATAAAAAATATAAGTTACATTTTACGGAGTCCAATAACCGAACAGCAAAATAAAGGGCTTCTAGTTCTTAGAAATACATGTACGAATTCGTTCAATGCACTCACGACCAGACAGCTGAGAGCTCTTTAGCCCGATTCCGTCGTCAGCCGACAATTCCGTCTCTGTCGTCGCCGAGTCGTCGTCGTCGGCCACGCGGACGTGCTGGCTGAGGCGCAGCTGGCTGCCCGCAATGTCCAACGGCCAGGGCGACTGGCTGCGAGTGGTGGCGGACAGAACGAACGGGTCCCGCACCGACACGGACGGAGTGGACGCGAACTGGCGGGTTGGGAGTGAGCGGACACTGATTGACTGACAGATCGGATTGACTGATAGATCGGATTGAGTGACAGATCGGATTAACTGACAGATCGGATTGACTGATAGATCGGATTGACTGATAGATCGGATTGACTGACAGATCGGATTGAGTGACAGATCGGATTGAGTGACAGATCGGATTGACTGATAGATCGGATTGACTGACAGATCGGATTGAGTGACAGATCGGATTGACTGATAGATCGGATTGAGTGACAGATCAGATTGACTGACAGATCGGATTAACTGACAGATCGGATTGACTGATAGATCGGATTGACTGATAGATCGGATTGACTGACAGATCGGATTGAGTGACAGATCGGATTGAGTGACAGATCGGATTGACTGATAGATCGGATTGAGTGACAGATCGGATTGACTGATAGATCAGATTGAGTGACAGATCGGATGAGTGATAGATCGGATTGAGTGACAGATCGGATTGACTGATAGATCGGATTGACTGACAGATCGGATTGAGTGACAGATCGGATTGACTGATAGATCGGATTGAGTGACAGATCAGATTGACTGACAGATCGGATTAACTGACAGATCGGATTGACTGATAGATCGGATTGACTGATAGATCGGATTGACTGACAGATCGGATTGAGTGACAGATCGGATTGAGTGACAGATCGGATTGACTGATAGATCGGATTGAGTGACAGATCGGATTGACTGATAGATCAGATTGAGTGACAGATCGGATGAGTGATAGATCGGATTGAGTGACAGATCGGATTGACTGATAGATCGGATTGAGTGACAGATCGGATTGAGTGACAGATCGGATTGACTGATAGATCGGATTGAGTGATAGATCGGATTGACTGACAGATCGGATTGACTGATAGATCGGATTGAGTGACAGATCGGATTGAGTGACAGATCGGATTGACTGATAGATCGGATTGAGTGATAGATCGGATTGAGTGATAGATCGGATTGACTGACAGATCGGATTGAGTAACATGACTGTACATCAGTTCTGACGGAGTAAGAGATTTTTGAGGATGCTAAGTCTCATTGACTCCAGAGAGCGGTGAATGCGATTAAAGCCGTTCAGCTCAGCTTAGAAAACATTCTTACCGACATTGACTGCACATCGGACACAATCTCAAACGGAGTAATGCAGGACACAGTGAACGAGTCCGTCAGTGAAGCTGAACAAACGATTGGCTGGCCCAGAACCGGCACCTCTGTATCATATACCACCTAGGACAGCACGAAGCAAACAGAAAAAAAGAAAAAAAAATAGTTAATCAAACTTTTAACAATAATTGCAAGAGGGCTGCGGGCAGTGGCAAATCAATTCGTGACACTAGAACCGCAACCAGCGTGAGGCAATTCGGCCCATTTTGCTGACTCCTGAGCACACACGCACACAGATACCGTACTCAGGCATACGCTCACACAGGTGTGTACAACTGCCCTGACTTTCTCATCTTGAGGCTGTGCAGTACACTTCTCTTCACTTATTTTTACTTATTTGCAGGGGGGCCTGGGGCACTTGACGCACGAGCGCAGGAATGGCATGCCCCCAGGCCGGCGAACTAGGCGGGAGTCGCCCATCGCGCCTTCTAGACCCCTGGAAACAGGCACCTCACACACAGCAGCAAGCCAAGCGGGGAAGGGGGCGGCAGCCGGAGTGCCTCTCACCCCAGGCCCGCACACGCACAGAACAGACAAGACCAGGGGAGGACTTAAATGCGTGAGGGTAGGGACGAGAGTACACATTGTACACTTTTGGAGGGGTTTTTTCCCAGCCACCAATGAAGCCTGATTGTTGCACGCCTTTACTGTCTATGTCCCGAACCCCGCCAGCTCGTCTCGCTGTCTTACAGCCTTCCCCAAACTGAGTTCTCTTGCTGCCCTAAGTCAGGCGGTCTACTTTTGGACCATAGACATTTCGGGCGTGCACCAATCGACAAAATAATCGATTGCTGCACGCCCCGCGAGACCGCTGGCTATATCCGCTCCGTGAGACTGATTGTTGCACGCCCCAACTGTCTGTGGTCCAAAAGTATACAATGCCAGTGATAAACGGCTATTCGTACTGCAAAGAACACAGTCGCAATGATTATTACTATATCATTGGTGCACACCCGCCCCACCGCCCATTTTGCCTCTACGCCTCACACCCGGCCCAACGCACAAAGGCAGGGGTTAAGCTATTTTTAAATTAGCTTTGGTTGCACAGAATAAGGTGCATCTCACCAAGTCACTACTACGCAAACCTCAAACTAAGCCACTCAGAACCAAGCAAAAAAGTAGATTTTTCAGTACACTTACTTCAAGCAATGGTTAAGTGAGGTCTTTGTCCGCTATGTTTCGTGGAGCTTTTTGTACGCAGGATATTAGTAAATCTTAGGTCTTTGTTCGTAGACTTATCAGCGCTATTATCTGAATAGTCCTTGGCATGAAGATGCATATGCAATAATCAACATCGACAGATACTAACCGAAATGCTAATTTCCTTATCCCCAGGTTGAAAGATCTGGCAGTAGAATGTCCGAGACACAGTGGCGCCAACTTCAATGACGCCGAGGTCCAGGTCGGTCAGCCGGTCGACTGGAACTGCCGGTGCAACCGGGTCGCACGACATGTGGAAGCCACGATCTGAAGACACCGACGATTGCTGCTGCTGCTGCTGATTGAACACCAGAGCCAGGGAAAGTCGGCAGTTGAATATCCGGGTTGGCTCATTGTTGCGCAGAGCCAGGGTGACCGGATAGAACTCGTTCACAAGAGCTGGCGACTCGTGGGTTACGTTCACGGAGACCTGAGCGGCTTTAGGCACGATTCTGAAAGAGATACACAGAGATCTCAAGTTTTAGTATTGGTTTTGTCCGGTGGTGGAAAACTAGCTTTCTGATGCTGGAGACCTAACTTCATGATGCTGGAAACCTAACTTTATGATGCTGGAGACCTAGCTTTCTGATGCTGGAAACCTAACTTCATGATGCTGGAAGCCTAGCAGCCTGATGCTGGAAGCCTAGCTGCCTGATACTGGAGACCTAACTTCTTGATGCTGGAAACCTAACTTCCTGATGCTGGAAAACTAGCTGCCTGATGCTGGAAAACTAGCTGCCTGATGCTGGAAAACTAGCTGCCTGATGCTGGAAAACTAGCTGCCTGATGCTGGAAACCTAGCTGCCTGATGCTGGAAACCTAGCTGCCTGATGATGAAGGACTTACCGCGTGAATGGCCGGTTTCTCAGCTCAGCCCAGTCGGCAATGCCAGTTGAGGATAAACCTGAGCTGGCATTGTTAGCAGTTCCTACAGCGGTAAATATGGCATCGGCGTGAAACGGATTTTCAATGGCAGCCGCAGCAGTGTCAATCTTCCAGCGCAGACGGAGTGACAGGCCAACACCGGAAGTGACTAGGGAGACGGAAGTGACACCGAGCTCCCGGCCGGTGTCCTGCGGCTCAGCTGCCAGCTGAAATGTCAGGCAGGCTGGCCGGTTGGGCCGCAGAGTCAGCTGCCGCCGGTCAGCCAGGCTGCACCGATCATTGTAGGCCGTGTTGGTGAACTGGACGCTTAGCTGGCTGAACTCGATCTCCTGAACACAGTCGCAGCTGCCAGGCAGGGTTGGGGAATTACACGGAATTATGGGATTGCTCTGAGTGACCTGGGGGTATTAGAAGTAGCTTAATTGGGTGATAGAAGTCAAAGGATTGGGGGATAGAAGTCAAAGGATTGGGGGATAGAAGTCAAAGGATTGGGGGATAGAAGTCAATGGATTGGGGGAGAAGTCAATGGATTGGGGGAGAAGTCAATGGATTGGGGGAGAAGTCAATGGATTGGGGGAGAATTCAACGGTTTGGGGGATAGAAGTCAATGGATTGGGGGATAGAAGTCAATGGATTGGGGGATAGAAGTCAATGGATTGGGGGATAGAAGTCAATGGATTGGGGGAGAAGTCAATGGATTGGGGGAGAAGTCAATGGATTGGGGGAGAAGTCAATGGATTGGGGGAGAAGTCAATGGATTGGGGGAGAAGTCAATGGATTGGGGGAGAATTCAACGGATTGGGGGATAGAAGTCAATGGATTGGGGGAGAAGTCAATGGATTGGGGGATAGAAGTCAATGGATTGGGGGATAGAAGTCAACGGATTGGGGGATAGAAGTCAACGGATTGGGGGATAGAAGTCAATGGATTGGGGGATAGAAGTCAATGGATTGGGGGACAGAAGTCAACGGATTGGGGGATAGAAGTCAATGGATTGGGGGATAGAAGTCAATGGATTGGGGGATAGAAGTCAATGGATTGGGGGATAGAAGTCAACGGATTGTGGGATAGAAGTCAATGGATTGGGGGATAGAAGTCAATGGATTGGGGGATAGAAGTCAATGGATTGGGGGATAGAAGTCAATGGATTGGGGGATAGAAGTCAATGGATTGGGGGATAGAAGTCAATGGATTGGGGGAGAAGTCAATGGATTGGGGGATAGAAGTCAATGGATTGGGGGATAGAAGTCAATGGATTGGGGGAGAAGTCAATGGATTGGGGGATAGAAGTCAATGGATTGGGGGATAGAAGTCAACGGATTGGGGGATAGAAGTCAATGGATTGGGGGAGAGAAGTCAATGGATTGGGGGATAGAAGTCAACGGATTGGGGGATAGAAGTCAATGGATTGGGGGATAGAAGTCAATGGATTGGGGGATAGAAGTCAATGGATTGGGGGATAGAAGTCAATGGATTGGGGGATAGAAGTCAATGGATTGGGGGATAGAAGTCAATGGATTGGGGGATAGAAGTCAATGGATTGGGGGATAGTCAACGAACTAAAGTATCTGCAATCGCCTTCTCACAGCAGGTAGACCTGCAGACACACTGGCTGATTAGCCTCGTATGACTTCGAAGTGAAGGCCACCCGGCATTTGACAAACGCTTTCAACTTGTCCATATCGACTAGAATTTCTCGTTGTTCACCGGAAGCAGCCGCGGCCGCCGCCTCCCAGGCCGACTGAGCCTCGGCGCTGTCGGCAGCAGGCAGCTGGGCCGGAGGCGGCGGAGCTCCGGTGCTGACGAGCTGCGCCAGGCCGCTCTGGATTCGCTGGCGATCCTGTTCGGGCAGGCAGGCACGCGAGTTCATGAGCTCCAGACAGGCGTGCACGTAGGGCTGGGGCGCCGCTATGGCGTAGGCGGCTCGGAGACAGAGCTGCAGGATGCACGTGAGAATAGTCCACCAGCCTTCGCGTCTGTAGTCGTCTAGGACGGCTACGAGGCAGCTGAAGACGGGGCGGAGTCAAATCGAGTTAGAAACGATCAAGGGAAAATATTCCAATCAATAATGAAAAATACAGCTATCGAGAGGATCTTAATTGATAATGAAAAATATCCCAATCGATAATGAAAAATATCCCAATCGGTAATGAAAAATATCCCTATCGATAATGAAAATGATCCGAATTTAATGAAAAATATCCCAATCGATAATGAAAAATATCCCAATCGATTATGAAAAATATCCCAATCGGTAATAAAAAATATCACAATCGATAATGAAAAATATCCCAATCGATAATGAAGAATATCCTAATCGATAATGAAAAATATCCCAATCGATAATGAAAAATATCCCAATCGATAATGAAGAATATCCTAATCGATAATGAAAAATATCCCAATCGATAATGAAGAGTATCCCAATCGAAAAAAAAATATCCTTATTGATAATTAATATCTCTATTGATAATGAAAAATATCCCAATCGATTATGAAAAAGATCCCGATTGATAATAAAAAAGATCCCAATCGATGATAAAAATTATATACCAATCGATAATGAAAAGGCTCCAGTTATTAATGAACTTTCATTGGTTTCTAATTCTTGCAATTATGGATAAGATGTATAGATAATTACCTCAGACACTCCGAATACTGCTTGGCATTGTAATGCTCTTCGCTCATCTGAACATCTAAAACATTTTTTGTAAAACATGATGTGTTTAGACATGTTTAATTAGTGTTCTATTCTAGTAGAGCAACTAATAAAAAGTAGGAAAACTCACACAGCTGCTGTTTAGTTCTTGGTGACTTGTACTTTTTATAATAGCGGACAGCTTGACCCAATAAGGAGATTATTTGGGCCTGAAATGATGTTAAAAATGATGAAATGATGTTAAAAATGATGTTAAATTATGCTACTCAAAAGTAAGATTGGTAGTTATTGGTAGATTGCTGACACACAGCAAGGTCAGAATTTTATATTTGTCAGAATTTGTCAGCCTGACAAGTTAATACAATTCTTACAGTCATACGCTTGCAAGCGCTTAGAGATTTGAACCAAACCTACCTTTTTATAGTGCATCCAACAAGACCAAGATATTGAAAGAAGAACTTTCAAGGATTACTATCGAGTACTCAAAATCAAATAAAATACTTCTACTGCCACTTTAAGTAGCGTAGCGACTTGGGTGCTGGCGTTTAGTGTTTTGGTGTTCCATTATATACTGTTTTTGTTTTTGGTTTTTAGTTGGCAGGGCCCGAAGTGGCAGGCCGCGGAGTGGCAGGGCGCGGAGTGGCAGGGCGCGGAGTGGGGTGTAGCCGTAGGGGGTGTATCACATTTTTTTAAATTTACTTTTTTTAGATTTTTAGATAACCATTTTAATTTTAAATTTTTTAGATTTAAATCGAATCGCTCAGCCTTGTTAACAACATCAAATAAACAAAAATCAGCACCCAATCAATGTGCGCGTTTCAAAAAAATTAAAATAAAAAATAATATACCTTTTCAACTTCGAATTCGTCAAAAGTGAGTTCGAATTCGTCAGCCTATATAAAACTATAGAGCGCTTAAGGGAATGAGAAGGGGTGTCTATGGTAATTTTTTTCGAGAAAGTGACTTCGAATTCGTCAAAGTAAGTGAAATTCGTCAGTGCAAAAGCAGCCTGATCAGAAAGTGTCTTCGCTTCGTCTATGGCAAGAAAGCAAAGTGCCCAGTGTAAATTTAAGCGAGAAAGTGAGTGAAATTCGTCAATGTAAAATAAGTCAGCAATCTTTCATTACTCATTTCCTGCTCTTATTGTTGTCAGAGATGCCATATATGAGAATTTCGTCTGTGGATCGCTCTAGACTCGTGCGATGTTTTCAACAGGGACGAGACTGGAGACTTCTCGCAGTTGAACTGGACATCAAGAGGACGACTGCCAATGACATTATCAGAAGATATGTAGATGAAGATAGGATTGAACTTAACGCGCGTGGAGGTGTGGTGAGACCAAAGTTCACTGAGGAGATGCTCGAGGCATTGACGAGGTACGTGGAAGAGAAGCCGACTGTAACGCTAAAAGAAATGCAGCAAAAGCTTGTGGCAGACTTTCCTGCTGCTCCTGTCGTGACAACGCAGGCCATTAGTCGTCGGCTTGACGGGACTTTGTGCATTACATTGAAAGATGTTCGGCGGGTTCACGGAGATTGGAATAGTGACGTGACAAAAGAAGCTAGATTTCTACACATGACCTGGATGCTAGAAACTGGACTGTTTGTAAGGAATTTAATCTACGTAGATGAGTGTGGGTGCAACCTATGGACGGCACGAACTAAAGGATGGGCGGATTTTGGCAACCGCGCAGTAATGATTGCGAATTCGCAGCGTGGGCAAAATCTGACGGTAGCACTTGCTGTTAGCCCACAGTTGGGCCTGGTCCACCACCGCATCTTTGTTGGTGGCTTTACAGCAGAGAGGTTTCGTGAGTTTATGATTGAAGTCGGGACCCTTGTTGATGACGAGTTCACGGTACTTGCTGACAACGCCAGGGCACATGGAGTCGTGAATTTTGGGCGCCCTGACCAAAGGCTTCAGTTTCTTCCACCTTACTCGCCTTTCTTGAACGCCACTGAAATGGCAATTTCTTGCATGAAGGCGGCCCTGAAACGGCGCATGACCGACCCTGAAGTTGTCTTTGAAGTGCATGATCGTCAGGCGGCTGTAGCAGCAGGTGAGACACTTCAGAACCGGCGTCTTCGCATTTTGAGTCGAGAAGTGGAAGCTGCGATGGTTGCGATCACGGAGGAGAAATGCCGACAATGGCACGAATTCACACTTCGGTACGGACCGCGGTGTCTGGCACACGGAGAAATTTTGGACTGACTACAGCGTGTTAACCTGTTCAAGCGACTTTAAAGCGTGATTTTGTGCGTCTGTTTTCCTGTTTTGTTTGTTTAGTTGCTGTTTTACTTCACGATTGACAATATATACTGGTTGCACTGACGAATTTCACTTACTTTGACGAATTCGAAGTCACTTTCTCGAAAGAAATTACCATAGACACCCTTCTCATTCCCTTGAGCGCTCTATAGTTTTATATAGGCTGACGAATTCGAAGTCACTTTTGACGAATCCGAAGTTGAAAAGGTATATTATTCTATGGTTAAACCCGTTGGCCGTTAACCATTATATGGTTAAATCCTGTCGTTTAATGCACAATTTATAAAAAATATGAAGAAGGAATGTTGCCTAGTAATTAGAGTGTCTGACTAGAGCGTCGGGTTCGATTCTAGACTTCACTAGAACAACTTGCATTGCTTCAGTTCAATCAGCGGTTAAATGGGTACCAGCATCAGCTGTAGTTATTGAGGGTGGGTGTGGCGTCCCTCCAGTCCATGGACTGAACAGTCGTACGCAGCCCTCAGATGCGTGCCTATTCGGCCCAATTCGGATCGGAGTAACTAATGATTATTTATTATTATCATGGTCTAACACTCACCGACAGGTCCACTTTGAGCTCCTCGTTCTGCAGCGCTTGAATGCCGTCGCGCTCTTTGCCATAGTCGGGCGGATCAAACGACTGATTGCCCTGGCGCCAGGGCCGCTGGCCGTAGAAGTCCAGATTGTTCAAATCGGCTAGAGGGTTGGGCCGGTCGCTCAGGTCCACGAACTGGGAGAGACAGTGTGACGGAGGAGGGGTTGCGAATGCAGTTTAATGCGCGCATTTATCACCGTCTATTTATAGAACTGCAGTGTTAAATGGGTTTTCTAATTCTATATTTTTATGTTTCTATATTTCTATCAGACTCCAGCCCAGATCATTCAGTTCGATCAGACTCCACTCAGATCATTCAGTTCCATTAGACTCCACTCAGATCATTCAGTTCCATTAGACTCCACTCAGATCATTCAGTTCCATTAGACTCCACTCAGATCATTCAGTTCCATTAGACTCCACTCAGATCATTCAGTTCCATTAGACTCCACTCAGATCATTCAGTTCCATTAGACTCTATCACAGATCATTCAGTTCTATCAGACTCTATCCCAGATCATTCAGTTCCATTAGACTCTATCACAGATCATTCAGTTCTATTAGACTCTATCACAGATCATTCAGTTCTATCAGACTCTATCCCAGATCATTCAGTTCCATTAGACTCTATCACAGATCATTCAGTTCTATCAGACTCTATCCCAGATCATTCAGTTCCATTAGACTCTATCACAGATCATTCAGTTCTATTAGACTCTATCACAGATCATTCAGTTCTATCAGACTCTATCCCAGATCATTCAGTTCCATTAGACTCTATCCCAGATCATTCAGTTCTATCAGACTCCACTCAGATCATTCAGTTCTATCAGACTCTATCCCAGATCATTCAGTTCTATCAGACTCCATCCCAGATCATTCAGTTCTATCAGACTACACTCAGATCATTCAGTTCCATCAGACTCCATCCCAGATCATTCAGTTCTATCAGACTCCATCCCAGATCATTCAGTTCCATCAGACTCCATCCCAGATCATTCAGTTCTATCAGACTCCATCCCAGATCATTCAGTTCTATCAGACTTCATCCCAGATCATTCAGTTCCATCAGACTCCATCCCAGATCATTCAGTTCTATCAGACTCCATTCAGATCATTCAGTTCTATCAGACTCCACTCAGATCATTCAGTTCTATCAGACTCCACTCAGATCATTCAGTTCTATCAGACTCCACTCAGATTATTCAGTTCTATCAGACTCCATCCCAGATCATTCAGTTCTATCAGACTCCATTCAGATCATTCAGTTCTATCAGACTCCATCCCAGATCATTCAGTTCTATCAGACTCTATCCCAGATCATTCAGTTCCATTAGACTCTATCCCAGATCATTCAGTTCTATCAGACTCCACTCAGATCATTCAGTTCTATCAGACTCTATCCCAGATCATTCAGTTCTATCAGACTCCATCCCAGATCATTCAGTTCTATCAGACTACACTCAGATCATTCAGTTCCATCAGACTCCATCCCAGATCATTCAGTTCTATCAGACTCCATCCCAGATCATTCAGTTCCATCAGACTCCATCCCAGATCATTCAGTTCTATCAGACTCCATCCCAGATCATTCAGTTCTATCAGACTTCATCCCAGATCATTCAGTTCCATCAGACTCCATCCCAGATCATTCAGTTCTATCAGACTCCATTCAGATCATTCAGTTCTATCAGACTCCACTCAGATCATTCAGTTCTATCAGACTCCACTCAGATCATTCAGTTCTATCAGACTCCACTCAGATTATTCAGTTCTATCAGACTCCATCCCAGATCATTCAGTTCTATCAGACTCCATTCAGATCATTCAGTTCTATCAGACTCCATCCCAGATCATTCAGTTCTATCAGACTCCATCCCAGATCATTCAGTTCCATCAGACTCCATCCCAGATCATTCAGTTCCATCAGACTCCACTCAGATCATTCAGTTCTATCAGACTCCACTCAGATTATTCAGTTCTATCAGACTCCACTCAGATTATTCAGTTCTGAAGTTCTGAAGTTCATCCCGCTCTATTCAGTTCGCAATCAGACTCCACCCAGATCATTCAGTTCTATCAGACTCCATTCAGATCATTCAGTTCCATCAGACTCCACTCAGATCATTCAGTTCTATCAGACTCCACTCAGATTATTCAGTTCTATCAGACTCCACTCAGATTATTCAGTTCTGAAGTTCTGAAGTTCATCCCGCTCTATTGTCTCAGACCGCTCTAGTTCGCAATCAGACTCCACCCAGATCATTCAGTTCTATCAGACTCGCAATAAGAGCAGTGGAACTCACCCGGCAGAGCTTCTGGCTGTGAGTCTTTCGCATAATGGCGTGCCTGGCGGCCTCCTGGAAATAGATCCCCGGATGCTGCATCTGAACAGCGCTGAGGCCCAGCTTCACAGCTTCGTTGAATAGCTCGCCGAACATCTCGTTTCTGAGTAGATTTGAGTAGCGATTGAAAATAGCCATGATAATTGTAAAGAAGAGTACAAAGTTAAGTTGTTTTTATGTATTTCATATGATTAAAATGTAATTGATTATAGAAAAATTGAAATACATTATTTTTTAAGGTCGTTATACTTTATAATTTACGAGTACTAGCATGAACAAATGATGTAGAAAACTTTTTTTTAATTACCTATACCCCTAAGGCTCGGACTTTTTTTAGATCGTCGTAAATTTTCACAAAGTTAAATTTTCACTTTAAACTTAAGCTATTTAATTCTTTTATTTTTTAGAGTTTAAATAGAGTAATAATACGAGTAACAATCGAAGTAATAGTATTACTAAAGTAATAATAATAGAGTTAAATTTTCATTTTTACCACTTCAGTTGTCTAGCAAAATAATCGCATGCAAATTACTGCACCTTTAATTTTACAGAACTTTTGCACACACTTCTGCTTCTACGAGGTCCATTCAGACTCGGTAGTCTATCAGATTCAGTTAAATCTGTCAGTCGAGTCAGTCAGTCATTTTCAGATTCAGTCAGATTCAGTCAGTCCATCCATGAGACTTCTACTCTCTTACTTCTTCTTTTACGAGATCATTCAGTTCTCGTAATATCAGACTCCATGAATGATCTGTACCTCGTAGCCTCTAGTGGCCTTGAAGACATGATGTCTGCTGTGTCCATGCTCGCACGTACACTAACGTACACTATGGAATTCCCATATAGTGTAATGCCATGGCCTTGCATGAAAGACGGGGGGGGAGGTGTGGAGGTGGGGAGGGATGGCCAATCCGATTCCGACATGGCCAATCCGATTCCGACAGAAACGGACAGACGAGATGAGGGAATGAGCGGAATAAATTCAATGTATTTCAGTGTATACAGTTCTGCTCGTAATAGTTTTTTCCTCGGTTATACAGAAATTACAGAAATTATACAGAAATTAAAGTTTTTGACATTAATTTTATTTCATAAATAACTATGCCAACAGAGGAGACCAGCCCGCCAGGCATGCCAGAGCAGTTCAAGAGTGAAGAATCCGGCACGGCGACAACATCCAGTGCCATCACGGCATCGTCGGAATTTAACCAGTTGAATACGGGACAACCCAACGAAGCATTGTAAGTTAGTTTTTTGCAGGACTGATATATAACACGATTCTTACAGTCAAACGTATAAGCATATGAATTTTAAACATATTTACTTTTTTAGACTGCATACTACGCGACAAGGATGATCAAAGAAGAAGTTATTTCACAAAACTTATATGAATTGCCTATTTTATAAAAATCACTGTAAATAAGTAAATGTATACCTTTTGCTTTAAGAAATATAAAAAATCTTGCATATTGGTTCTGACGGACGCTTACCAAGCGTCATTTAATTGTGTGCGCAAGATTTTGTTTACTTCACTTATTACTACATTATTACTGCATTAACAGTAGGACTACCAAGCCATTTTTATACCAAGGCCCCCGAACTTTTTTGGCAGCGCCCGAATGCTAACAGCGTTGGGTGGTGACTGATTGGTTGACAGACTAGGCGATGGTGTCCTGTGGTTGAGCTGCGCCTAATATTTAGGCTTGATCAGTGAAATTAAAGAAATTCCAGGGTGCCAGGGTGTCCATAGTGGCCTAGTTCCACCCATTGTAGCCCTTGAAGGTCCAGCAGTCCGTCTAGATAAAGTTAGGTGACCACCGAAGTCGGAGATGACATGCTGATAAAATTTGAAAGCCTGGCAAGGCCGCACTGAGGCGCAGTGCTAATCGTGTATTGGGGTGTATGAAATACACTAGCGCTTACGGGATAAATCAGACCTTCGGCTAAAACCATTGAATATCTGGACGGTCTGAAGAGCTGGGGACTGGATTCTTGTTTCATAAGATGGCCCGTGTTCTTGCGTTGCTCCGCTCGGGTGCAGCAAAAAATCTTCATGGGGGAATACCCCCCTTGGTAGTTCTACTGGTAAAACCGAATGCAACAGAACCTAAAAAACCAAAGCAGAATAGAGAAAATGCGAAGATACTAACTGTTTAGACAACCAGGAGTAGTGCTCAAACGCCAGCTCCATCATGCCGACCCTATCTTTGAAGTAGTCGGTGAACGCTTTAAACTGTTTAATAGCGTCCATGGCATTCTTTTGAAACAGCAGCTTGCAGATCTTATAATTGACAAAGCCAGCTATCACTTTGGTCTCTAGCACGTGCTTCTCGTGCAGGCGCAGATCGAGGATGTGTGTATAGCACTCCTTGTAGTGCTTCAGCGCCGCTGTCTGGTCCTGAAGACGTGGTTTTAGTTCCATTGTAAATACGTACCAAACTATTAATTTCTTTGAATTCACCTGAATTTCAAATCCAGCCCTACCTGCTTGAGCTCATTGTAGAATGCAATCTTGAATTGATGACGAACAAAGAGCAACTGATGAGAAATCTTGTTGAGATTGTCGCGATGACTCTTTACCTGAAAATATAATTATTAGTAATTATCTCATGATGCACTGATAGTAAATGAAATTGTGTTTGCATAGAGATAGAGAAGTTGATTGATTGATTTATTGATTTCAGTCCAAGCTACAATTAATTGAGTCGAATTGAATAAAACAAAAAATTTAAAACGCTTCTGATAAATTTGAAAGTCTTTAAGATATTTATGATATCCAATCTAGACTACTGACAAAAGTAGAAAAGTAGGAATATAAAAACTCACATAAACAAAAAAATATTAAGGATATTCAATCTGGACTGCTGACAAAAGTAGAAAAGTAGGAATATAAAAACTCACATAAACAAAAAAATATTAAGGATATTCAATCTAGACTGCTAACAAAAGTAGAAATGTAAGAAAATAAACTCTTACATAAAACAAAGAAATGCTTGTTTAGTCGAACTGAGATAGGAAAAGCATAAGAGAAACGTCCGTACAATATGTATAATACTACCAAAAACTATAGCTATAGATATCATGTCTGGTTATATCTGCCCCGCTAGATATCCTATCTGATTAGATATCCTGTCTGATTAGATATCCTGTCTGATTAGATATCCTGTCTGATTAGATATCCTGTCTGATTCGATATCCTGTCTGATTCGATATCCTGTCTGATTAGATATCCTGTCTGATTAGATATCCTGTCTGATTAGATATCCTATCTGATTAGATATCCTGTCTGATTAGATATCCTGTCTGATTAGATATCCTGTCTGATTAGATATCCTGTCTGATTCGATATCCTGTCTGATTAGATATCCTGTCTGATTAGATATCCTATCTGATTAGATATCCTGTCTGGTTAGATATCTTGTCTGATTAGATATCCTATCTGGTTAGATAAACGGTCTGGTCAGGTATCCACTACGGGGTATCCCTAGTATAAATCGATATTTTAAACGTAAAGAATCACTTTGGGTGAAAACCAGACTACAAATCGATATTTTTTCGATCTAAATCAAATACCAATTATTGAGCCTGAATAGTCTGTAACCTCTAAACCTCTAAACAAAAATTGGAAGAAGATGGACTGAAAAGCAACTCACCCTCCTTGCCTCCTGATGATAATAGCCCTGCGACAGGTCAAAGAAGGCGCTCTCCAGTCTGATAATATAGCCGTACAGGTGCTCAGTCTGCACCAGCACAAACAGGTGATTGGGATTCAGATCGCAGGCCGAGCACAGGCTGGGAGCCCGCTCCTTAGCGCTGAGATCTTCTTCTAGGGGCAGGGCCGGCTTCCGCTGCAGCAGGACAACAGCCACGCTGGTCAGGCGGCCCGCCAGGCACTCGCGCACCACCCGCACCCGGGAGGCGCACTCAATCTGCTTCTCGCGAAACTGCGGATCGTCCCAGTCAAGGTCGAAGAACACCACCACTAGGGAGGGCACCAGAGACAGGTGCTTGCGCAGCCAACCGCACTTCAGGATGCCCTGTTGGCGAAGGAGTTGGCGAGGCCAAAGATTTTTGTTATGAGTTGTTCTCAACCTGAGATAACTAATGGGTAGTAGACAATTGGACGCTTGGGGTAGAAGACGATTGAACACGAGAGGGTAGAACATACTTGGATACTAAGGGGGTAGAAGACACTCTGACACTAAGGGGGGTAGAAGACACTTTGACACTAGGGGGATAGAAGACACTCTGACACTAAGGGGGAAGAGGAAACTAAGGAGTAGATGTCACAAGCGGGTAGAGGACACTAGGTGGGTAGAGGACACTAGGTGGGTAGAGGACACTAGGCGGGTAGAGGACACTAGGTGGGTAGAGGACACTAGGTGGGTAGAGGACACTAGGTGGGTAGAGGACATTAGGTGGGTAGAGGACACTAGGTGGGTAGAGGACACTAGGCGGGTAGAGGACACTAGGTGGGTAGAGGACACTAGGTGGGTAGAGGGCACTAGGCGGGTAGAGGACACTAGGTGGGTAGAGGACACTAGGTGGGTAGAGGACACTAGGTGGGTAGAGGACATTAGGTGGGTAGAGGACACTAGGTGGGTAGAGGACACTAGCGGGTAGAGGACACTAGGTGGGTAGAGGACACTAGGTGGGTAGAGGACACTAGGTGGGTAGAGGACACTAGGCGGGTAGAGGACACTAGGTGGGTAGAGGACACTAGGTGGGTAGAGGACACTAGGCGGGTAGAGGACACTAGGTGGGTAGAGGACACTAGGTGGGTAGAGGACACTAGCGGGTAGAGGACACTAGGTGGGTAGAGGACACTAGGCGGGTAGAGGACACTAGGTGGGTAGAGGACACTAGGTGGGTAGAGGACACTAGGTGGGTAGAGGACATTAGGTGGGTAGAGGACACTAGCGGGTAGAACTCACTAGATAGCAGACACAATGGGGGCAAAACAGTAGTGAATTAGTAGCAATCGAAAAACACTTGTAGGTAAAAAGTATTTCGTACTACTCGGAAAAAAAGTAGCATAAATGAATGTCAATTACCTTTGGAACATACCACTCGTAGGAGGTGCGCTTAGTCTTGCACTTTGGATATTCGTGATCAACCGAGTGACGAACGAAACGCAACGGCAGCCGGTCAGGCTTGCGGTGCTGACTAAAGGTGTCTAGTATGGCCTTGTGGCTGGGATTTCTCTCCACATCTAGGCCAGTGAGGGCCACTAATCCCACAGGTTTCTCTGTTAGCTGCTCGGGAAAGTAGGAGGCCCAGGACATTGTGCGCGCTAAAAAATCCGTGGACAATTAATTACAATTTTCACGATAAAGATAAATGATAAAGACAGGGAAACTAGGCTCATACAGACTGGGAGAATAGGCTCATACAGACTGGGGACAATAGGCTCATACAGACTGGGGACAATAGGCTCATACAGACTGGGGACAATAGGCTCATACAGACTGGGGACAATAGGCTCATACAGACTGGGGACAATAGGCTCATACAGACTGGGACAATAGGCTCATACAGACTGGGGACAATAGGCTCATACAGACTGGGACAATAGGCTCATACAGACTGGGGACAATAGGCTCATACAGACTGGGGACAATAGGCTCATACAGACTGGGACAATAGGCTCATACAGACTGGGGACAATAGGCTCATACAGACTGGGGACAATAGGCTCATACAGACTGGGGACAATAGGCTCATACAGACTGGGACAATAGGCTCATACAGACTGGGGACAATAGGCTCATACAGACTGGGGGACAATAGGCTCATACAGACTGGGACAATAGGCTCATACAGACTGGGGACAATAGGCTCATACAGACTGGGAGAACAGGCTCATACAGACTGGGAGAATAGGCTCAATACAGACTGGGACAATAGGCTCATACAGACTGGGAGAATAGGCTCATACAGACTGGGAGAACAGGCTCATACAGACTGGGAGAATAGGCTCATACAGACTTGGAGAACAGGCTCATACAGACTGGGAGAACAGGCTCATACAGACTGGGAGAATAGGCTTGAATACACTTGAAAATTTACTATTCATACTTGCAATAGTTATAGAATGTACAATATAATGTTGTTCAATGACGAACTCAAGAATTAAAATGGAAAGTAAAATTAAATAAACAAAATAAAGGAGGAAGTCAAAGTCCCAAACAATTTTTGATGCCAGAAGACAAATAGCAGGAAAAGATGGATTAATAAAGAAAGGTTAAAAAACAAAAAAATGTTGTGTTTATTTTTGTAAACCATAGCAACATAACGAACAAAAACACGTGTTTTTTAATAAGTGTTTCTAAGTATTTCAGAATGATCCCAAAATACAGGGATAAAAATTTGTAAAGCATCATTTAAAACAATAAAAGCTAGGATTGGAGCTTCAAAGAAAACGACTACGTACGAAGTACGAACGACAAGAGATCGCTTACTTAAAGTAGCCTGTAAGGATAATTACTAGAAAAACTATAAAAAACGTTACAAAATTCTCAGATTCTTCCATTAGACCAAAAAACGTCAGAAATTTTTTAAGTCCACAAAAATGTAACAACAGCAATACAGCGACACAGGAAGACAAACAAAAGCCTCACAGGACTAGACTAGAAAAAATCGGACAAACAGTAAAAATGTACTCTTTGTTTTGATAATTTCAATCAAAATTAAAATGACAACATACAACTAAAAAACTAAAGTTCTCAAATCATCTGAGAACATTAAAAGTCGGTATTATTTGTTATTTCCAACCAGGTTGCTCTTTGGGCTGGGCTCCTCAGCCAATGTCGCTGCGCCACGCTCGCATCTGCAAAGCCATAGGATTTTTATTCCCAGATACTGAAGACCGAGATAATGCAGAGATAAATGCGGTTGCAAAGCTGCTAAGCTGGTACACTAAAACAGGAATTTCATGGAAGGTCTTCTATAAAGAGTTGGATTGAGACAATAAGGAATTAAGTGTCTTGGACATGGGCTGAGGGTCGAACTCCAGACCTCTAAAACCTGAATCCAAACCTAGTATGAAGACTAAGCACTCACTGTTTGATACGGAAGGCACGCACACCATACAGAATACCGCATGTGGCCACAGGAGCGCCACCAAGCCACACAGTAGGCGACAGCAGGCAGAGCAGCAGCGGAATGACAGCCGAGCTGGTATTTGTGTGTGGGTGAGTTAGCTGGAACTCCATCTTCTACTAGTTTTCTATTAGATACAAAGATAGCAATTCATTTTACATAGATGAAGTGGCAAAAGTATATAAATCCATAAAATAATTCTTAGATAATCTACAAATATCAATCTTTGATAATCCAAAAATCTCAAGCATTAAGTTTAGCATGGTTCAGCTAGCATGGTTACAATTTTACTGAATTAAGCTTCAACCCACTCACACAAAGTAGACTATAGCCCTCAGTAAGTAGGAGATGCGCTGCGAGAATTCATAGATCCTGTTTGTGCATGTCAAGCCAATCCAACACAATGGAGCCTCTAGGATAATCATAATTGAGCCAATTAAGCTGAAAAAAACAAACTGCCCATTGAGATTATCAAGGCCTCATTTAAACTTTAAATGAAATAAACCAATAAAGATCTGAACAATATTAATTACCAAAGAACAACTGCAGCAGCAAAGCAAGTTGACTTGAGAATGAGACAGTTGAGAATTCCTAAGCCCAATGCAACTGCAATAAAATATATTAACAATAATTATTCTCATAACAAAAAAAATTATATTATGATAATATGCTATATTATGATAAAAACCTTGTCTGTCTCTATGTTTGTCTAAGTAAATTGGTAAAGGCCACAAGAAAAAAATCTGAAAGTTTTAATGCAAAATCTTTATTAGATAATAAAAAGGACTGGATATATAATAAGTAAATATTGATTCTTTGAGAATAGCCAAAGATATTGAAATTGTGTCTTGCACAGACACTTGCTATTTGCTACCACAGTAACTGAATGCATAGGGCCTATGGCTATATAACCAAAAGTGTCATATTTCTCAGTATTGGTGAGCTTCTCAGATGTTGACTGAAAAATACTAAGCATGGTATACATATAGCACAGTGGTAAGTAAGAATAGGTAAATTATAAAAAGTAAATGAGCCATAATTCATATTCAATATGCTAGCTAAATATCTGTAAGTCTAGGAATTTAGAAAATAGCTATAAAAACATGGTTAGCTAAGCTAGGTACCTGGACACTTCGTCATCCAGATGACGATCTGTCCAATATCTCAGAGGGTGGATGACGAAGAGACTTAGACTTGTGGACACTTTGTCATCTATAAAACAAAAGTTTTCAAAGTTAGAACAGAACCACCCCTCCCAGGGGTGTAGCCAGGATTTTTTGGGGATATTGGTTTTGGATCTATCCAGCATATCCAGAAAAAAAACAATTAATTCATCTCCTTCGAAGAAATGGAATGCGAAAAAATTTGAGACATTAAATTTCGGGTATTGACCGATACACTGATACCCCCTCACTATGCCACTGACCCCTCCCCACCCCTCCTCCCATCGTGTTGGCACCTATCTTTCAACTCTTATAATAAAATCAGTTTTGACACCTCTTTTTGACAATTTAGAGTGTGAAGTGTGTTCACACCTCTGCCCCAACACCCCACCCTCACTTTATTGATGACGAACTTGATTGCTTGTTATTAGTAGGCCTAGATTAGTAGATGACTAAGTGTCCTACCTTCCAAGTGGATAACGAAGTTGTAAGATGACGAAGTTGTAAGATGACGAAGTTGTAAGATGACGAAGTTGTAAGATGACGAAGTGTCTAGGATCCGCTAAGCTAGACATAGGCCTAGTGGTCAAAGAGGGTTAGTGATTTCCATGAAGTTATATTTTAACTGGAATTCATAATTTAAATAAAAACCAAAAGTGACCGGTTTCCAAAATCAAAATAAACATTTTCTGAAGTTGAAACTTTATAGGCTCTATGACGCAACATATTCTGCTTGTAACTTCGTAATGGCTATTTGTTGTTCATTAATTCGATGCCACATTAATTGTTTATTTTTTCAATGGTTCGAATACCAGTTTTCCCCTAAAAAATGTAAGCATAAAATTGAAAGAAATTCACGCCAAATTAAGAAAATTATTGCACGATCCTTATATCATAAAAATATAATAAAAATGGCAATTTTGCTTTGCTTACCAATTCCTGCGATAAAACCAACACCTTGCGCGACATATTGTACATAGCGATCCGCGTACACCATTTCATTTAGGTTATCAGATGACATTATTTGCAAATATGTTTTTTCAAGGCAAAGCTTTTAATCAATAATATGCTGACGGTAAAGACACGCTAAAATTAAAAACGTGAGCTAAGAAGTAGAGTTAGGCCCCCTATGTGACAAGTTTTGACGGTGGACTTATGTAATGTAGAAATAAAATAATTTTTTCAGTTAAATTTTTTATTATGTTTTAACAAATTTTCATAAAAAGTAAACGCTAAAATAAGTTACACAAATGTGAAAACAATGGTATAGTTACAAGTCTTTATTTATTTTCAAATAATTTTTGGGATGAATCATAGTATGAAAGGAATTAGCACGATAATAAAAACATCATTCGCGATGTGATTTTGTATACAGATTAACCCTATTTTTGCGTTGACACGATGCTAACTCTCTAAGATTCATGACCAGTTAGACCCATCGAATGCAGTTTGCATGTTGTCGCACTATATTTTGGCCCGAATATAAATTAATTATATGACACTCTTTTGATGAGCACATCTTACTGCTAGATACATTTATTCAGATGTGTCCAAACTCGATCCCAAGCAGTTGGTGCTTAATTTTACTATTTTTAATCCAATATTACCTGCCAGTTTCCCCCATAGAATTGAAAGGGAGCCTTGAGGCCAGCCTGGTCATCAAATTCACATTGGTCTGCAAAGCACGTGACTCGATGAGTGATCGCATTGATCCCACAGACCCATCAAAACACCCATCCCACCTCCGCTTCCTATTGTTCCGATTCACTCAAGCGTGACGAGAGCTTAACCTTCAAATGTCATTTTAATTTACGTGAATCCCTTAGTAATTTACCCCAAAGTAATGTGAATTTTATTAATCTACTAAATGTAAAGCTTTGAGACAAATACTTTCATAAGTAATTTGGACAATTAATAAGTAAATTCATAATTAATTAGCTGTTGCGTAACAATTATGTAATTTCACCAGCCCTAACTCCCTCCAAGCTTACTGTACAACGTTGGACCAATCAGAGCACGGCAGGGCTCGGTAAAGCATGTGGGCTAGTGAGTAGATGTCACTGCTATCTGAGAGAAGTTTGTTGGCAGGTTAATTAATAGAAGATAATAGTAATAATGTAACTCTAATATAAATACGGTACGATAATATGCTAATAGCAGTAAAGTTTGCACACAGAGCCGCATTCATAAGAGATTAGGTTTTCATCAATGAAGCACGGTACAGACCTTGTAAAGAAGGGATTGAACCTTTATATTTAAACTTTAGCAAATGCCTCTGCCCCAGCTAAGGTAGGATCGTGCAAAGTACAAAAGAACCCCCTATGCGAAAGGCCTTGCTTTCAGCACTGACCAGGACACCCGGCCAGTAGATGCCCAGCATAGAGTCCTTCTAGCGGCAATCATTGCCTCTTTTTTGGTCTCATTACTAGTCTTTACCAAGCATCTCTATAGAGCGGGTGCCTCTGTGTTTGTAAGGCCTGATGGTGTGGTATTATTTGATATGTTACCATATTTAGCTGCCTAATTGGCACAGTCACGTTCGCTTGAAAACAATAGTATGGACTACACAGTATGAGTACATGTCATAAAGTTTATTTATGCTAGTCTAGAAAATTTGCATGCGCTATATAGCTATAGCTGATGTAGTATCCAAGATCTGCAAAACCTCTGGTTAAAAAGGTCAAATGTGAGGCAGATGCTTATCGCAAGGAAATTTATGAATCTGCCTATGTTTCTATGAAAACAAAAATCCTAACATGCAGCTGTTGGCCATTGATCCCAGCAAAAAATTCGGTCGAGAATTTATCTTCCGTGATTATGAAATGCACAGGTTACCCTTGGCTACCTGTGCTTCGTTTGTATCTGCAGCCCCGTGCCACCAGTGCATTTAAAAAAAACCTGACCCCTACTATCGAACACGCCATATCGCCTATATTGTTGTCCGTACCTATCTGCTCTGGTAATTCTTAGAAAGATAATGGGCAATAAAACAAATGCATCCCGCAGTTGGTGTAAGCAAGCATACATGTGTGTTTAGGCAACTAGTTTAGCTGAAAGGAAATGTCAAATGATCGTTAGTTGCATTTTATTGTGTCATCAGGTTTACCGCGCCAATCATTTTTCGTCCCGTTATTTGGCAAGGGTTAAACAAGCTTTCATTGCTGAAAATATTGCATTCTTAAAGGCCTAAATGCTATACAAATAGAGCCATACAATTAGCAATTAGACATGCTGTTCACCATTTGCCGCTCTAGTTGATGCACAAATAGGTTTTGGACGAAATTTTCGAAGACTGAGGCATCCGCTAAACTGTGAAGCACTGGAAACAGAGAGGAAATGGCAGTGGAAACAGAGAGGAAATGGCACTGGAAACAGATGAAATGGCACTGGAAACAGAGAGGAAATGGCACTCGAAACAGAGAGGAAATGGCACTGGAAACAGAGAGGAAATGGCACTGGAAACAGAGAAGAAATGGCACTCGAAACAGAGAGGAAATGGCACTGGAAACAGAGAGGAAATGGCACTGGAAACAGAGAGGAAATGGCACTGGAAACAGAGAGGAAATGGCACTGGAAACAGAGAGGAAATGGCACTGGAAACAGAGAGGAAATGGCAGTGCAAGATCTGTCAGACTAAAAATGGCAGTGCTGGATCCGTCAGAGAGGAATCACTGGGCAGTTGAGAATGGAAGAATTGCTGAGGAAAATGTTTGATTGGAGCAACTGAGCAACCAATATGATAGAGGACAGAATCAGAGGCTGGCTACTAGTTCCCCATTCTTGCAACCAATCAGAGCGGAGTAATTCTTTCATTATATGCCTGCAAACTTTAAACGCGCATACACCTTAGACGACCCGGCACAGGTCACAGGTTCGATTCCCACTAACACATTCGCCTATTCGTTCTAATCGATAAATGGCCTACGCGGGTCGTTCAAAATGCGAACTGCTGACAGAAGCGCTGACCACGAGTACGGCGCATGGCATCAGCCGGGTGGCCATAGCCAGAGCCACCCCGCTCAAGGTCATGTGGGGAATTCTGTTCCTAGTGTTCCTAGGCCTATTCCTGAATACATCTAGAGGCCTGGTGAGGAAGCTGCAGAGTGTTGAACTCACTACAACCTACGAGGCTGGCCGAGTGTCTTTCGTATTTCCTGAGCTGTACTTCTGTCCGAACAATCCCTATTCTGGCAGCCATCCGTTCGCATTGAGTCCCACGGCAGCCGAAGCTGTCAACTCGGAGCTGGCCCGGCTGAGCAACCTGTACAACAGCTGGACCAATGACAGTGATCTACTGCTCAAGGCGTCCTTTATTCAGAGCTCACTACCAGTCTCAATGGTGATCAGGTAGGATTTTATCAAATTTATAGAAGAAAGGAGCTGGTGAACTGGTGAGGAGCTGGTGACAGCCCGTACACGTATTGCACCTGGGTGAATTCTGAAACAATGATATCTAAAGTAGAACCGGATGACTGTTTAACCGGTCGATAATATAGATAATATATTGGTCTGAATAAAACTTTTTGGCGAATCCATATTTGTTTAAATGTGTATAAATTAACAATATTATCAATACAATATAAAATTAGTTTTTTTTGCCACCAGACAACTCGACGAGAATCGTTGAATATCTCGCCGATGCCGATGTTTTAAGATTCTGGAAGTTGTCTCATTGGATAAAGCGGAAAATTTTCTGAACCCGTGTTCTGAATTGGTCGAATATTTTGGGATATACAGAAAAAACACAGAGGTGGGTTTTTGAAATATCCTCCCGGTTACATATAATTCAGCAATGTTTGGATAATGACGTACTAACGACACTACTTAGAGCGGTAGTATAAAGATTTTCATCTATATCGTCCCGCAGGCACCTGGCGCAGCGCAGGTTGCAGTCAGTCCTGCGCTGCGAACTCGTCAGCCACTTTCGCGTCGACCAGGTGGCCATGGAGGAGTTCCACCATCCGACCAATCTAATCTGCTTCCGACCCGTGCTCACGAGTGAGCTACGCCGACTCATGCAGTCAAGCGGCAGCGTGCTGCACATCTGGCTGTCCACTGATCCCTATTTTGCGGACTTTAACTACACCGGGAGGCCGATTGAACCAATCAGGTCAAGAGGTGGAAATGAGTCGCTGGAGTTCGCCGACTGGCAGCACGCCGGAGGTGCTGAGGAGCTGAAGGTGGGTCATTCATTTTGGGATGAATCGAAAAACTAATTTATCGCAGTTTCATAGAATTGAAACTTTCAAACCGCAGGTCTCTGGCTACACCATGATGCTGGTGCCACCTGGCGAATACCCGGCTGTGGCCCCGGGCAGCAGCTTCCTGGTTGCTCCTGGCAACGGCTACTCGGTGGTCCTGGAGATGGAGGAGAGCGCTGCCAGCGAGGAGCTGCACGAGAATCAGTGCACTCCCGGAGCCCCTGATGTAATCTACAGAGATTACCTGACAGGTGAGCCAATCGAAATGCTTTCATGCTGCCCTTCGTCGAGATCGTAGGCGTAGCCGGCGTGGACTGCATGGGCGAGTGGCCGCAATACCCGCACAAATGTCTACCGCAGCTCAAATTCTGTATGGAATCTAATAACTTCAATTGCCTTCAATAAATTGATGAATCGCTGATTCCGTTTCAAGACAGAGAATCTGCCAAGTAGTGACCGGCCATTTCAGACGCCCCAGTGGAATTCCACTACAACCGGCTGACCTGTTTCCAGCGACTCAAGCACGCCATGTTCATCGGGCGCTTCGGCTGCCAACCGTCCGGCTACCCGCTGTTCTGGGAGCACCGGCGCTGGCCGCGCTGTCTCAACCTGTCCGAGGCGTCCAGCGACATTCTGGGCCGCCTGCTATCCGCCAGCCTGGAGGAGACGGCTCAGATTGACCGGCTGGCCAGCGAGAGCTGCTCAAACCAGCTGCCGTGCCACTCGCGCACCTACCGGGCCGTGTACTCATTCGGCCGCTGGCCGGGCGTCGGAAGCTCCACCGTCGCCTACTTCGCCAAGCAGCAGCCGCTGCTGCGCGAGGAGGACGCGCCGGCACGATGGAGGCTGAACAAGATGGCCCGCCAGCTGCTGAACAATGGCAGCCATTCAGTGCACCTGGAGGGTCTGTTTCGCTCTTACGTTGCCGAGTCTCATCTGCGAGTCAGCGTCTGGGGCTCGTCGGCTCGATCGCCGCTTGTACTTTTATCAGCGTCCTATTCTTGGACTGCCTTCCTGGCAGACACGGGCGGACTGCTGGGACTGTACATCGGCTGCAGTCTGCTGACTCTGTGCGAGCTGCTTGACCTGCTGTACATGCTGCTGGAGGGTCGCATCATCCACACAGCAGGCTGGTACTGCGGCCGCCGAGGCTCGGCGCAGACCGCTTCTGGCGATGAGGAGACTCCAGCGATGCCTGTCTGATCTGGTCAGGCGCTAACAACTCGACTACTCATAAGTAGTATTGAAGGTCTGTAGCCTAGGGGTTAGAGCGTTGAGCTCAAGACTTGAAGGTCGTTGGTTCGATTCCTGACTTCACTGGATAAACTTGTGTCCCCTAGCAATGCAATTGACTCTGCATTGCTTCAGCTCACCCAGCTGTTAACAGTAGAAAGACGACTGGGAACGGGGTATTTCAAATGCCCACATTTTGCTTTTTCCGTGTCTCTTAAAATATTCAACCAATCGCCATGAAAATGCAGAACACGGGTTAAAATTTCCCGCTCTATCCGATTAAACAACAACAAGTTGCTGAACAGCCGTCAGATCTTATAATTACTTATAATGTTATTGTATGCTATGAAATATAGTTTGTTACTCAAGGGTTTCTCTGCGAATGATGTTAGTACTTTTGCAGGTTGTAGCCCTGTTTCTGACTCCTAACCGAGAGGTCCTGTCTTCTCAACCAACATTCCGAATATTCAACCCCCAGGAATATTATAACCTTCCTATGTAAGAAAACACACTAACCATACTGTGTTTAGTAGGTAGCAGCGAAAAGCACTGCCGAATTGGCTTTTAGAAAACATGAGTCAAAATGAGTCAAGTCAAACAAAAGGCAGAGACGAATATAGCTCGTATTATTTTTCTCTATATAAGCGAGCATTAATCCCCATCTCAATTATCTGTCTGTTTTATTTCACTAAACTTACTTTACTTCAAACGCACAACAAGTTTCTATTGATTTAATTAATTATGAGTCAAGCAGAACGATCAAGCGTAACTAAGAAGCAAGCGCGTGCCTACGAGCCTATAAAGGGCATATTAGGAAATTTGTTAAAAAGCAAAAGCATACGCAGTCGCAGCGAGAAAAAGAAAATTTAAGTAAAAAGCCTGCAATATGAAACTAAGAAGCAGCGAAACCTGTTGAATTGAGTTCTAGAATTTATTTTGACGGAAAGAAATCGATAAATTTAAAGAATGCTAGTGCACAGTTTTGCAAATATTTTGTTGCTATGAAATCAACGATATTCGCACAATGGAGGGGAAATCATTTTGAGGTTAGGTTGGAAAAAATTGACTGGAAAAATTGACGTACAAGATAAAAGGTGAAATATAATTAATTGCTTCGATTTGGCCCAAAAAACCCAGCTACATGGCAACTGAATTTTGCTATGGTACTTTTGTATCAGTTGCCACAAGCTCATCTTTGCGGAAATCGTAGCGGAGAGAACACGATAAGCATAGAATTGAAGAACATTTGTCAAGGGTAATTTTTTCGTTGGTTTCCTTGTTTACTCACAGAGAACAATAGTTCTTCCGTTGGCAATAAAAAGCTTGTGCATCGAAAGCCAGGTCTGTCGAATCGCTGAACCTTTTTCTGGCCTCAAACAAGCCTCACAAAACTCTCACATGATGCTGACGGCCCGGCCGGACTTACGGCTGCTGCTCACTTCGCGCGAGATGCTCACCGACCTGATGACGGTGCTGCCGCGCCTAACAGACATTGTACGCTCGGCGATGTCAGCGCGATGCTCGGCCTCTTCAATCTGCTGCTGCGCCTTCCGGTATTTGTTCATGCAGATGGCGGACACCTCCTCCTGCGGTGTTCGAGCAGGCGGCGGCTCCACTTTGATTAGCAATAGAAATCTTCAGACGCAATGTCTTCATGTATAGATGAAAGATTTGTAGACATAAATCTAGAGACATATTTGGTTTATAGGCAGAAGATCTATAGACACAGAAAGAAGATCTAAGGACAGAAGATCTAAGGATAGGATCTAAGGACAAGGACTAATCAAGTAACGTATATATACTTAAGTTGTCCTTGTGTAAGGACAGAGGATCTAGCTATTTTAACCAGAATATCTTTAGACTGAAGATCTATAGACATTTGGAGTTTATAGGCAGAATATCTACAGACATTTTGGGATTATAGAAAGAAGATCTAAGGACAGGATCTAAGGACAGGATCTAAGGACAGGATCTAAGGACAGAGGATCTAAGGACAGAGGATCTAGCGAGTATAAACAGAATATATATAGACAGAACACGGAAGAACTATAGACAGACGATAGATGATCAAAAGACACAAGACCTTATAACAGAAAAATCTACATATTATAAATATAATCAAAGGACTCAAGAGACTGAAGACCTAAATTTTAGTCCCATAGAAACACATTTCAGATGCAAAGAAAAGCAGATGCAAACTTAATTATTTTCTATAGAAAGAAGGTCGATTCCGAAAAATCCTTTATATTCGCGAACATTGTTTACCTAGTCCGTATTGAAGCACTGCGGCGAACGGGCCTTTCAAAAACTCGCCCACCCTAAAATTTTCCAACACCGAGTGCGCACACAGCGGCTTCAAAACCGCTTGACCTTATAAATTTAGTCACTACCCGCCAATTCAAACCCGTCCCGTCCGAGCCCCTGCTTCGTTTCCTCTTTCGAATTGGATCAATGATTTTCCCAGCAGTCTGCCAAACAGCTGGCTGGCTTGTGGGGGTTGGGGGACATTCGCAACTGCCGGGACGCACTTGGAGGTGGGAGTGAAAGTCTCGCTTGGCTTGACATTTCAGCTGCGTTTCGGGCTGGATGCAGGGACTGGGAGATTCCCAGAAGATATGGGATGTTAGAACAGTCTCGGACAGACATTTCGACAGGAGTGGCAACCATTGCGATTCTGATTCGAAAGGTTGATAAAAGAAAATAGCACCATATAGTTTGAAGAACTGCTTTTGAGATGAGAATCAGATCAGGCACTATAGAATAATTTCCAGCCTGTTCCGCTGACAAAAACAATACACACTGCTCACAGATAATGATAATAATTGGGGCAATGGCAAATCATTTGGTGACACTAGACTCGCAGCCAGTGAGGAGGCAATTCTGCCCATTTCGCTGACTCCTGAGCACACACTCACACAGGTGTGTCCGAGCTACATCTACCCTAACTTTCTCATCGTCAGGCAGTGTATACTCTCACTGTGCCTTGGAGGTTGGCCCTCAAGGGCGTAAATTGCACGACAAGCCCCCAAGCCTTCTCTTCGCGGCTGCGCCCGAAATGAATGCGGCCTCGCCGTGAAGTCGAGCTCAGGGACCTTGGTGCGAGAGAGGCAAACGTGTTAACCGCTCTGCCACTCACTCCCAGAATGCTCACAGATACTTACGAACGATAGTCGGCCGTGTCCTTAAAAAATTTATCGAAAAATCGACTCACGGATTCCTCAATCTGGCGCTTGTAGGTTTTCAGCTTGAGCTGAGTCTTGTCCAGCAGATCCTGCAGCTCCACGATCATCCGGCGCTCCTCCTCAGCCTGCGCCAGCGCCTCCTTGGCCTGGCGCTCGAACTTGCGCGCCGCGGCCACGCTATCCTTGGCCCGACGCTGCTCCTGGTCGAGCTCGGCCTCGAGGTCGCGCACCCGGCCCTGCAGTTTCTGCACCATGCGGCGGCCTTCGCGGGTGGCGAACGCCTCAGCCTCCTCCAGCTTCACCGTGATCTCGCGGATTTCAATCTGGAAAATACCAGCGCAATGCTTGACTTTCATGTTCGTCCCTGACCTTGCATGCTTGAAGTGACTGCTACTTGTACTAAATGGTTTAATAAAAAATTATATTCCGCTGACTCTTGTGAGTGTACATGGGTGTGTACATTTGCCGGCTTTCTCATCGTCAGGCACTGCACGCTCTTAGAGGTTGGCTCTCGAAGAGCGTAAATTGCACCACAAGTCCATAAGGCATTCTCTCCGAGGATGCGCCCAAAATGGGAGCAGAAAATCTTGATGTTTTGGATAGATACAACGAACTGAATAGTTTGATGTATTCACTCAACTCAATGGCTAGATAAAGCTAAACCAACCTCGAGCTGCTTGCGCAGCGACTCAGCATTCTTGTAGTTCTCCTGCTCCATTCGCAGCTCGTCCGCCAGCCGCTGCGCCTCGCCGGCCAGCCGGTTGGCCCGGTCGGCCTCGGCCATGCGCGCCGACTGCGCCTCCTCGGCCTCCATCTGAGCGCCGGAGAGCTCGGCCTCCAGGCGACGCTTGTCGGCGGTCAGGCTCTGCAGCTGCGCAGTCAGGTGGTCCAGCCGGCTGCTGGCCTCGTGCAGCTCAGACTCGGCCGTCTTGGCCTTTCTCTCGGCCGCTTCCAGCAGGGTGCGCGCCTGCTCCAGCTCGCCCTGAGCGGCGGCGCGACGCTTTTCAGCCGAGCTGGCGGCCGTCTGAGTAGCCTCGTGCGCCCGACGCTCCTCCTCCAGGAGCACCTCCAGTTCGTGGACGCGCGATTGAAACAACTTGATGTCCTTGGCGAGGCTGGCGTTCGCCCTGTTCAGGTTGTCGATCTGAGCCTCCAGGTCCGCGGCCAGAGACTCGTACTTCTTGCGCGCCCGGCTTACCTCGCTCTTGTATTTGGTCTCGATCTCCGTGATAGTCACATGCAGCTCCTCGATGGTCCGCTGGCTGCTCCTACGAATGCTCTCCAGCTCCGCCTCCCGGTCACGCAGCCGGGCCTCCAGATCGGATTTCAGCGAGGCCAGAGCCTGAGTGGTCTGCTGGTACTTCAGCTCAAGCTCGCGCAGAGCCTCCTCGGCGTCCTGCAGCGAGGAGGCCAGCGAGTCGCGCTCCGCCTGCAGCTGGTTGCGCGCGGCCTCGGATTCAGTCAGGCGTCTATTGAGGTCCCGGTTGCTGCTGTTGGCATCCTTCAGCTGCGAAGTTAGCTGGGCGTTCTCCCTCTCCAGCTGGCTGCGCTTATCCTCCGAGGTCTGCAGATCCTTGCGCAGGCGGGACACCTCCGATTGCAACTCGTGGTTGACCGAAGAGAGGCTGCTGTTCTCTGAGGTCAGCTCCTCCACACGAATGGTCAGCTGGCTCACTGACGACTCAGCCTGACGAGCGCGAGACGCCAGCTCCTGGTTAGCGGCCTGCAGGGCGTCCAGGTCACCCTGGAGGTCCCTCAGTTCTAGCGTCAGCTTCTGCTTGGTCTTCTCTAGATTGCTGGCGCGGCTTCGCTCCCGCTCCGAGATGTCCTCCAGCTCCGTGATGCGGATGGTCAACTTTTTGCGGATCTCCTCGTACTCTTCGATCTTCACCACAATGTCGCGCTCGTACTTGGTCCTAGCAGAAGCCAAGTCCGCGTTCAGCTTGGACAGCTGGGTGCGCAGGTTTCCAGCCGCCTCGCTCTCCTCTTCGTACTTGGCCTGCAGGCTGAAGTAGTCCTGCTGCAGCGAAATCAGCTGCGACTGCAGGTTGGTGCGCGACTGAAAATGTTTTTTATGGACGGGTGAATATTGAAGGCACTGAAATCAGGGAGGACGCCATTCTGTCCATCCCAATGAGTCCATGCTCACTCTTGCGCCCTAAATTGCACGACAAGCCACCAAGCTTCAATCCGCGGCTGCGTCCCAAGTGAATGAGGCCTCGCCGCGGAATCGAGCTCAGAAACATTGGTGCGGGAGTCGCTTGAGTTTACAGTTCCGCTACTCACCCGCTACTGAGACACTGTAATGCCTGCATTTCCTTCCTGGCAGAATTTCCAACTACGAACTCTCTAACGGAAACCTACCCTCGTCTCCTCATCCAGAGTCTTCTTCAGATCGTCCAGCTGGTTCTGCAGCGACGAGCGTGCCTTGCTCAGCGTGGCAGCCTGCGATTCGTAGTCATGAGCAGCCCGCTGGAGATCAACGTTCTCATTCTGGAGGCGGCTCAGCGACTCTTGCATAGCGCGCAGCTGCGCCGTCAGATCGTCGTTCTGAGCCCGCAGCCGCAGCAGCTGGGCCTCCAAGGCTTCGTACTTGGATTCGAAAGAGTTCTGCCAGGGAAGGCATCGGTTGATTAGGCATCGCTTACACAAATATATGCAATGCGGCATAGAGAGGTAAACACCTTAGCTTTAATGGCCATATCTAGCTGGCTGGCCATATTGTCAATCTCCACCAGCATCGTGGTCTTCTCCTTCTCCACCCGGGCCTTCTGCTTGTTGGCGTTCTCCAGCTCGCTAGTGAGCTCAGCGATGATCAGCGTGTACTTCTTCTTCACCGACTGCTCAACGCTCTCAAGCTGGCTGTTGGCCGCCTCCAGCTCCTTCTTCAGCTTCAGAGTCTCCTGCTCACGGCGCCTGATCAGCTCCTGGGCCTGCGAGCTGATTCCGCCGGCCTCCTCAAGCCGCTCGTTTGCCGCCTCCAGCTGATAGGCGTAGTCGTGCATGTTGCGCTCAGCCTGGGGTGGGTAAAGAGGGGAAACAAATGCTGGGTTACCAGAGGTGGAGACAAACAGTTTTTGTGTGTACATCTGGGTTAAGTGGGGTTTAGTCTGCTGTGTGTACATCTGGGGTGAGTTGGGTTTAGTCTGCTGTGTGTACATCTGGGGTGAGTTGGGTTTAGTCTGCTGTGTGTACATCTGGGGTGAGTGGGGTTTAATCTGCTGTGTGTACATCTGGGGTGAGTGGGGTTTAGTCTGCTGTGTGTACATCTGGGGTGAGTGGGGTTTAATCTGCTGTGTGTACATCTGGGGTGAGTGGGGTTTAATCTGCTGTGTGTACATCTGGGGTGAGTGGGGTTTAATCTGCTGTGTGTACATCTGGGGTGAGTGGGGTTTAATCTGCTGTGTGACATCTGGGGGTGAGGTGGTGTTTAGTCTGCTGATGTACATCTGGGTTAAGTGGGGTTTAGTCTGCTGTATGTACATCTGGGAGTGAGTTGGGTTTAGTCTACTGTGTGTACATCTGGGAGTGAGTGGGGTTTAGTCTACTGTGTGTACATTTTGAGACTTCCTTATTGATATGTGAAAATTTCAAATGATTTCAAACCTATTCATTTACGTGCTAACACTGCAAAGAATGTATGGTATAACAAACACTTTACAGTATAATTATTTTTTACTTGGCTGTAATGCAGTGGTATTCCAGCAGAAATCACTCACCCTGACTCGCCCATCGCGCTCCAATTCCAGGAGGTCTTCAAGTTCTTTAATGCGAGACTGCAAATCAACGAGTATTACGAAGTAGATCAGTGAACGAGTGCATATGTACTAAGCGCACAGTTCCCAGAGAGAATCCCAGATTGAAAATCGATTTCTCACCTCCAGCCGAGTCTGGCTGGCAGGCGAGAGGCCGCGATAGACTCCGCGACTGGCGAACGACGACCCGGAGGTCTCGGTGCGCGAACTCCTGGACACGACGCCGCCCGAGCTCATGGTGATCTCGGTGGTGGTTCTGGCGAGGAAAACGGCCGGTTTGATAATGGCTACAACAGACCCTCGGGTCCACAGTACAGTGGGGTTGACATTTAAAGCCAGTTTAGTCCCTGTATGGGGAAAACCTAAAAAAGAACTAGAGATCGATTTGCTCACCAGACAGCCAATCCACAGGAATAGCAGCCAACACCTGTCCATATCCATTTACCTCTCTATCCCCCAATGGGATTTCGATTCTACTTTGAAGTTTGACTTTGCTGCCGTCCTTTTGCGAAGACAGATAGCCTTAGCAACGACTTCGTTCATACTTTTGAACTCAGTATGAGTTAATACTCATTTACGAGTAAAAGAGTTAATACAGGTAGCTTAAGTAGGACTACCCAGCCATTTTGCCGCCTGTTTCCCCCTGAAGCGCCTAAATGCTAACAGCGTTGGGTTGATTGGTTGACAGACTAGGCGATACTACCCAGCCATTTTGCCGCCTGTTTCCCCCTGAAGCGCCTAAATGCCAACAGCGTTGGGTTGATTGGTTGACAGACTAGGCGATAGTGTACTGATTTGGGCTTGATCAGTGAAATTAAAGAAATTCGCTTCTGGTTGTCATTCGTCTATTTCCACCTTTGGTGTTAGATAAAGGTAGGTGAAAACCGAATACGTAGATGACGCAGGTACATTCGAGTGACATGCTGATAAATTTTAAAGGCCTGGCAAGGCCGCACTGAAGCGCAGTGCGAATTCGTAAATTGGGTGCATGAAATACACTAGCGTTCGGCCAGAACCGTTGAACCGTCTTCTCGACGGTCTGAAGAGCTGGCGACTTGATTATTGTTTCGGAAGATGTGCAACAAAAAGTTGGCTCGTGTTCTTGAGTTTCGTGTGCTTGCGTTGCTCCGTTCGGGTGCAGAAAAAAATGGTCGGGAAATTCTCCCCTGTTGGTAGTAGTTCTACTGTTTATGAAAACCTTGATCTCATTTTGTGCAGCTATCCTAACGCTGGAGAGCATCTCAATGTACTCACTTTTCCACAGTCGATCGGCTCATTTCCTCTTGTCCTGTTTGCTTTACTAACACGGCCGGGTGTTGCGGATGTGCAGGCGAAAGAAATAGTACACTGGTATACCGCTATGCCAGTTAGAAGCAGAGAACCTCTAATTGCACTTTCAGCTCAAATCTGCTTTCGTTAATTTCTAAGCTCTTGCTTCGACAGACGTTGGCGAAATAAAATTGAACGGATCAGAAAGGCTTGACTGCAAGACGGCAAAAGGATAAAAAATTCGAATAGGAAAATTGAACAGGAAAAATAGAGGACACTGAGAAGCCGGCGAGGAAGAAGGAGCGACGGTTTGCAGGTAGAGGCGCCGGGGGCACGGAGAGCCGCATTGCTGTCCGCATTTATAATGCCAGTACCTGGGAGGTGGGGGACAAAAACACAAACACACACCGAGATAGAGGGGCAGATGGGATGGGAGAAGGCCGCATCTTTGGTCTGTACTGCAGCCAATGTGAATGGTGAATGGTTCTGCGTGGTTCCAAGTTCACCCACATCTGTGCGTAGGCAAGAATAGGAGAGCAGGGCTGGGAAAAGATCGAATGGGGAAGTGGATTTCTGTGCAGGGCGAGACTTGCCAAAATGTCACCGGGCGCCTAGAGCAAAAAGATCTTCGCTGTGCCATTCAATTTCTTTCTTTTAAGCCCAGGTCGGCTGCTCCCTGCACCTTCAGCGCCACCTGCTGTTCACCTGAAGCTGTGGCAGCTGTTGCGTCCGGATAAGTCTAAACTAAATTTCAAAAAAACAGCAAGACAAAATTAAATTTTTTGTGTAAGAAGCCGACATGGCAGCGAGTTGGTGTCCACTGCCAGTGGATCAGCATCTGCGGTTGGAATTCACCAAACACATTAAGTGCTTGAAGGGATTACGGCCTATAAACCTGAGTGGCTGTAAGTACGAGCGTTTATTGACTACCCAGTATATCCATTGTCAGTAAGGCAAAAAGATAAAGATCGGAACAGTGTAACTGATGCCCTTCCAGTGTTGGATGAAACAGTGTGTATCTTCCTGCATCACCAGCGGTGTTTATGCCTAATTTTAAATCCCAGACCAACGATGCTTGTGCCTGAAGCAGCAGCGGCAGCAGCAGGGACGTATTGTACTTTCGATACGGCTTGATTAACGAAAATCTCCAAGGATGTCGCCTAGAGTCGCGCGGAGACAGACTAATATCCTTCTAAGAGTTTCCCTTAGACCCTAGATGGACCTAAAAGCTATGTAGACATACGGCTTATCTGGTGTAGATCCATCATGTAAATATTCTACCTGCTGCACGCGATTTGATCAAGTTACGAGACGTACAGAGGTTTTCTTTCAGTGGGCTGAATGCAAATACTTTTTCCAGGGTAGCTTAAAATAACTTTGCTCCGGGCCCTCTTAAAAAGCGTACGAGTATAATTATCATGGTCTTATGAGCGAGGTACATTACAAACTTCCTAAACTAACCTTGTCAAAATTGCAATATTGCTAGATCATATTGGTGTGCAATCGGCTGGTTAAAGTGTAAAAAACATTCATTTAGAACTATAAAAGCGTGCTAAATTTCATCCTTAGTACTTCAAGTAGCTAAGACAGTTTAGCAAGAAACTGATTTACTCGATATTTAATAATTTTTTTGTTAGTTTTATCCCATGAATATAAGGGATCATTGCAGACTTGTGGGATACTGAAAATTAGAGAATCGATATGGATTGCATATAAAGTTCTAGTAAGAACTGGCTCGTAAAGTATCAACCAGATGTTATTATTAATGCAATTCCACGGATTCTCCAGATCTATTTATAACATTTTTGTGAGCGAACCAACCCTCCTCAACCTCCTCCTGCCAGACAGCCACACAAGCCGTCCACTTGGGACAACGTGTTTCTAAAAATAGACTTCTCAACGGAACGCAATTAAAAGTGCATGACACACCGAAGAAGAATGATTCACCATAGCACAACAGTATAGCTGCAGCTGCCGATGTGGCAAAATCTCATTGGACAGCTTGACCAGCGGAATAATATTTGGCACAGATTGAAATTTTCGTTTTGCGTTAGGCACATGGGCATACTAAAGCATAGCCTAAAGCATAAAAGCACTGTATTAATCTAAATACCACTCAAGTTTTTTTTGTTCACGTTTCAAACTCGCTTTAATTCTCTATGATAAATGAGAAACGGTAGGAAGAAAAACTCAAAAATTTGCACGTTATTTTTACGAGTATTTTATTTCAAAATAAGAAAAAGGAAAGTATGAGTTTAATACAAGATTTCTTAGTAAAGGAATTGTATGATTCGAAAAATAACATTCTATATTTTCGCTGCTTGAAAATAACAGAAGCATATTTTCACCCAGGAATCCAGATCAGGGCAGATGTTGGTCTGCGTACCTGCGAGTGTGTGCCTGCGTACGGTATCTGTGTGCGTGCGTGCTTAGGATGCGACTGTCTGTAACCAAATCTGCGCCAGTGCCCACAGCCCCACTGTACAATCGATTATCAAGCCAGTAAAGTGACAAAATCAGTTAGAAGAATACCGCTTGTCCCAGAACGTGACCATCGCCGTCATCAGCGGCTGAACTGATTCCTAGCAGCCTGCTCAGTTGGCCGAGGAAGCCGTCATTCGCCAGTTTCTGCTTAACAGCTGCGTCCTCAGCTGGCTGCCATTGCTCAGCGCTGCGATTCCACTCCATCAGTTTGTCGCAGTCGGCGCAGTCGCTTTGCAAACTGCGGCCAGTGACGGTGTGTACTCGGCAGTAACAGTCGGCAATGCCCGCCGACGTGGCGTCGGCTAGATCCGCGGCCGAGGCGGCCAGCTCAGCGGCTAGCTGGTCGAGCCAGGCGGCCAACCGGTGCCGGTCAACGCCGATGATGGGTTGGCCAGCGGCGTCCGTCAGGAAGCTGGCCAGCTGGGCGGTGGTTGCAGGCGGCTTCGCAGGCAGCGGCTGTCTCATGACATTCTCATTCGGCATGAAGTAGTTTGGCATGAAGCCATTGGCACCGCACTGCATGACCAAGGTCAGGCCCAGCAGGGCCAGCCGGATTAGACGGCCCGGCTGCTGCTGCCAAACTTCCGGCTCCTCCAGGTGGCGCAGCCACAGAAAGCCAGTCTTGACGTGGTAGGACTTGTAGCCGGCTGGCTTTAGGTAGGCCCGATGGGCCGCCTTCATCAAAGCGTAGCAAGCGCCTTCTGGCGGTGTGAGACTTCGAGCGATGGCAGCCTCAAGCTCGTGGAACGAGTAGCGCCAGGCGTGGGTGCAAGGAACGGTGGAGGTGCCGCCGATTGGTACGACGTGAACTCGGGCGCCGCTCGGACTAAACTGGTGCCGGCGGCAGTGTCTGGGCAGCCACTCGGCGGTAAGAAAGCGAGGCCATTTGTTGAGCCTGACGCTGCACACGTAGTCTACCGAGGGCAGCCGATGTGTAGCATCTCCGGCTCCTCGGACGGGACTGTTGTCACGCGATGCATCATCACCAAAGTCGATCTCGGCCTCCTGAGTTACAGCCGGGCCACGCTCTTGCAGACGGCTGGCTAGGCCCCGTCGCCGGCTGTCAGCAAGGCGCCATTTGGCCAAGCGACGCCGGAAGCGGCCCGGACTCAGCATCTGCGTCAGGGCGCTATCAGTGCTGAATCGCCGAGCCAGCAGGCCGAGCATGCCGAGTCGCATGCCCAACCGCTCCACGGCTGCCGGACGGCGCAGCTGGCACAGTCCCGGCGATAGGTTGACAACGCTGAGCGAACGATCCCGAGGCCAGCAGCGCACCAGGTCGAGATCGGAGCCGGTCTGCGGGATTCGTGCGGAACCCTTTCTTAACTGAAAAAACTACGCCTAGCCAATTTAGGCAACATCTACATCCAGTGGCCCAGCCGCTGCTATTGCGCGGCGATTCTTTAGACTGTGTACAGTTGCTCAGTCCATGGACTGGTGGTCGCCACCAAACTACACGACCCCACGACCACAGCTGAAGGAAGACCAAACCCTTGCTTCAAAAGCTCTAACCCTTGAGCTAAAAGCTACTGAGTATATAGCTTCAGCGACAGGGATCTAAAGCTGTATTGAACCAATGTGGTACCTGAAAGCTCCACAGCTCAGCCAGACTGCCTTGCAACCGGAAGCCGCACGGCAGCTTCCGCTCAGCCAATAGGCGCCTGCAAGCGGCCACTTCGGCTGCCTCAGCCGGCAGTCGCTCGTGCAGTACGCGGCCAAGTTCGGACAAGCCTTGCGATTCTTCTGGCCATTCTACCTCCCAGGTAAGCAGGATCTCGGTGGCGGCGCGCCAGGCCTCGCGTATGTCGTCGATGCGGCAACGATTGACGCGGTACCACTCAGTCACAGCTGGCTGGCGACGGTCCTCGCCGGAATAAACCAGCCGCTCCCAGTTGGGGCCGGCGAACTTGTCTCGCGTCTCCCTCTCGGAGATGTACTTGAAGGGCAGCACAGTGAAGCCGGCTGCTTGGCCTTTTCTTTGACGACCTCTCTTTTTAGGCGGCCCGGCCGAACTGATGGCTCGGGCAAGTTCAAAGCAAGTGTGGTGCGGATCAAACAGAGCAGCACAGCCAATGAGGCCACGCAACAATGGGCGCACACTGAATTCTGGCCAGATATCAACATTTGGGATCACCAGCGCTCTCATTAGCGTGACCGATTCGCCAGCCTCAGCTTCAGCTTGCATTTTACTGTTCCGTACTTCAGCTAAAGATAACTACACTCCGACTTCCTCTTAAAATAAGATGTTTTTATAAGCTCAAGCTAGCACTTACGCAAAGATCTATATACGAGCGCAAAGGCTAAACGAATTGGTTCGGAGAGTTGTCACTACTGGATTGGCTAGCAGCGTCGTCAATGTTAGCCACTTTTCATGCCAAAAACCCGAAATCTCAAGACTAACAATCGCGTTGTTGTGCGCATGACTACTGGAAGTAATATGCTAAACAAATGTGAGTAATTAGGTTAAGTGCATCACATCTGACAGTTCTTTAAGGTTGCAGAAAAAAACTGGGTAAAAGAGTTAGTAAAAATCTTGTAAAAATCTATAAAATAAATTAGATACAGCACTTTGAATGATTGCGAACCTAAGGGCCACAGTTTCATAGCACACTACGATATTCAAAGATCGGTGTTACCTACACCTGTACACTATGGAGCTTATAGACCAGTGGTTAGAACTTCGGACTTCTAACTAAGAGGTCGAGAGTTCGAATCTGTGTGATCTCTATGTCTCTATGACAATATGTGTCCTTGAACAAGACACATTGACACGCTTTATATTCTATGTACATTACTATATTACAAATAGTACAGAAACAGAAACTTTGAACGATGCATTCTAGATTCGAGAATAAATATGTAGAAATTCTTGAAAATGCCCCACAAGCACGTCCATTTTGACTCTAGATAACTGCTAATAGAAAAATCTAACTCCAAGGATCGATATACTCAGCATCTATATAAAGATGCTATCTGTAGAACTCATTTCAAGAAATTGCTCGTATAATATAAGTATCGAGTCACAATGCATCACTTATTAAAGCTGCAGAATAAGAAATCTATGTTTTTAGACTATTAAGCAAAAGCTGGCAACAGCAAAAAATAGTCAGCATGAAGAAAAAAGAGAAAAAAGTAGGATGCAGAATAGTTTTTCCTTTTACTGGATCTAAGAATAAAGTGAGAAGTTGGAAAAAGACAGATATTGCGAATTTCTGAAATTCTAAGTTTTAAAAAACATGTTTTGACGTTTTGAAATAACAAATACAGTTTCTGGTTAGCAATATTGTGGAAATAAGGTTAGTGAAGCTATCCTACTGTTTTTGTTACATTTAGTCGCTAGATCAAGTACTAATTACTGAAAAGTCATAGCTTAAGAGGTGAGGGCGGGCAAGTCAGTTGAGCAAAGTCCAGCAATCGGATGCCAGCAGCAGACCCTCCCGCGCAAACTGACTGGGAGAGCTGCTACGGACAATCAGAAGGCGAAGGACGGTGAATCAAGTAAATCAATTAGATAAATCAATAATTAAATCCTAAGATCAACTCACCCGATTTCTTCTGTGCTTCTCCGACAATACACCAGAGCAGACTTGAACGAGCAGAGCAAACTAAGCTCTTAGAAGCGAACTGGAAAACTTGAATCTTGTCCTGCTCCGAGAGGCAATGCTTATATAGGCTCCAACCGAGGTGAATTTTCATCCGGATGTAACTAATTTATTCCAGCATCAGCATCGCTTCGACTTACATCGACCCATTGAAGAGAGTGAGCGAGAGAGTGAAACTTTGTGACTGTAAGATGTGTAAACAAAGCGTCAAATAAATAATAGAGCTGAATTTTTGGGCTCTCGCATTACTAAATAGATCGGAACTTGGCTAGTGAAACACCTTCCAGGTGAAATTGAGACACTCGTCTGTGATTTGCCATCCCACCCTAACTAATACAAATTTCTCTTCGCGAATGTAATTAGCATATTTGCACACACAGAATGGCGCTCATCTTTCCGCAGCCTCCGCAACGCCAGTCGCTGGTTTCTAACAGGACGCGTTCTTTCTAACAGATCCGGTCGGTGCTGTTAGACGCTGGATGTTTGATTTGCAATTGAAAGCACAGTTGAATACATCTCATATGCATAATATGATGCTAAAACTAATGTTGGTTTCACCTAGCCATGATGCTGATATGCAGAAAAAGCTGCATCAAATATCTTTATTCTAGCATTTCAATTGCAAACAAATCGACAACGAAAAATCGACAAACAAACAGACATTATTAAATAGGCATAGCAAACACTCTGCATCACATTACACACTGTCGCCGTGCAGCTCTGGCTCTATTGCTCGGCTAACTATAATGACATAGAGATCACCAGAGAAAAAGCAATTAAGGAAAATAAATGCATACACAATATTATGGGTCATAGCCAACTGCACATGAGACAAAAGCTTGACAATCCCCGGGCGAGTGAGAAGACAACAGCCTGACAATCCCCGGGCGAGTGAGAAGACAACAGCCTGACAATCCCCGGGCGAGTGAGAAGACAACAGCCTGACAATCCCCGGGCGAGTGAAACAGTAGCCTGATAATCTTGGACAAGTAAGACAGCAGCCTGATTATCTCGGACAAGTGAGACAGCAGCCTGATAAACTTGGACAAGTGAGACAGCAGCCTGATAATCTCGGACAAGTGAGACAGCAGCCTGATAAACTTGGACAAGTGAGACAGCAGCCTGATAATCTCGGACAAGTGAGACAGCAGCATGATAATCTTGGACAAGTGAGACAGCAGCTTGATAATCTCGGACAAGTGAGACAGCAGCCTGATAGTCTTGGAAATGTGAGACAGTAGCCTGATGGTCTTGGACATGTGAGACAGCAGCCTGAGAGCCTTGGACAAGTGAGACAGCAGCCTGATAATCTTGGACATGTGAGACAGCAGCCTGATAGTCTTGGAAATGTGAGACAGTAGCCTGAGAACCTTGGACATGTGAGACAGCAGCCTGAGAGCCTTGGACAAGTGAGACAGCAGACTGATAATCTTGGACATGTGAGACAGCAGCCTGATAGTCTTGGAAATGTGAGACAGTAGCCTGAGAACCTTGGACATGTGAGACAGCAGCCTGAGAGCCTTGGACAAGTGAGACAGCAGACTGATAATCTTGGGCATGTGAGACAGTAGCCTGATAGTCTTGGACATGTGAGACAGCAGCCTGATAGTCTTGGCCTTAGGAGACATGAGACATAAGACATGATTCAGTAGCTAAATTTAGATATACCAATATACCAACATAAACCTACTATACACCAGCTTGATGGTCAAGAACAAATGTAGTACATAAAATAGCTAAAATATATTATCTAGTCAAGTTTGGTTTATGCATAGAATAGAGTAGGCTCCAGAGATTTAGAAATTTAGGCTAGACTAAAAATTAAAAAATTAAAAAATTAAATAATCTATAACCATATTTAGATCTAAGAAATAAACAAGGCAATATTTGCTGAGCTACCAAATTCTGACATTTAATATGTTTGACCATGCATCATGGTGGTGCATTTGATATATAGAGTACCATGGTCATTTTAGTACTAGACTTACAGAATTAAACACTTGATACAGCCTATTGCATAGCTGCAGCTATTGAAATATGGCACATCTGAATCTAAAGGCAACATTTAGCTTTTCAATCTAAAGACTAGAGAAATGTCATACCAATGCTCAATTACACCAGCTAATGCTGGTATCTATTAGCTGGTATCTTATTTAATAGCTGGGGGAAGTAAAACAAAGCAGAATTAAATGTCTTACTAAAGTCGACACAAATTGTTCTGGTGGTATTGGTAATTGGGAATGAATTGGGAATGTCCAGGTACCTTGAGAATCAACTTGACCTTCAAGTCATAAGTCTGATACTCCAACCACTAGTCTATATAACCTGCTTCAAGACTACTAAAGGAGGCTGATACCAAAGTAGTCAGTAAGTGTAGGCCTATATTTTTTTAAATATAGGCCTAAACATAAACTAGCTATCTAGCATTGTTACATAAGAAAAAATATTTTTAAACAACTTCTAGGGGCTAGCACACACATAGTTTATACCATAGGGGGGCCTAGTCAGGAAGGTGGCACAGCATGCACTGGAATAAATTTTGAAGGGACACTGTGTGCTGTCTGTGTGCCATCTGTGCACTGTCTGTGCACTGTCAATGCAGTTTCTGTCCCCTAACCCTAACCCTACACAGAAAAGCACCCTATGTTTACCCAAGAGCCTTTGTGTGCACCGCGCTTGTGCACCAATGTGCACCGAGACCCTTTGTGTGCGGGAATTTTCCCCCTCAGAGGCCACCTTCCTGACTATGGGGTTTATAACTAGGCTACTAACAATATCTAGATGTCTGTCTTTTATTTTCAAATCAGTTAGCTTTTAAAAAATGCTTATGTAATTGGTTTTGTTTCTTCCAGATAGCAATTGATTTCAAAACATTTTTGTATCAAGCAACCTATCTGATGAAATACAAAGAACAAGAATAGCTTAAAAAGAAATTATTTTTATACACATTCTGAAATTGCATGAATGTAAGCCTGCAATAATATTATGTTCAATATGGTCTGGAGTCACTGAGACCTTATTGACTTGATAGGTGGTCATAGTCTCATTAAATGCACATCAGTGCTAATGATAGGCCTAGTAGGGCCTAATGTAGATGTGAGATGCAGACAAATTATAGGCCTAGTATGACAGAGAACTGAGTAACTAGTAGCTCGACAGCTAGAGATTTACTGCAACGTCATACATTTGACTATTAAAATTATATTTTGTTTAGGCTATCCTATCTCCTGAGACACATCGATTGCCTAATTACAGTATATTGTCATTCTCTTTCGATCATTTTTAATTGTAAAAAAGTTATGCGAGCATGTTCTTAATTTCCACTTTAAATGCTTCGTTGTTTTTTATCTTAAGCTTGAAAGTGTTTTGGAACTGTAACTCATTTTATTGCTTTAAATATAATATTATGAAAATTACAAATTTCATGAGCCATAGCTATGTCCCCAGCGATAGATCGACATGCCACCGGGGCCTGATGCAAAGATAGCGTTGCAAAAACTTTAAGCTCGTGCGTAGTTTGCTAAAAACAACAAAGGAATGTAAACATCCTGTTTAGAAGCTGTATAAAACTGTAAAAAGTTATACTTAGTTGGAAATAATAAAAAGTATTACGAAAAAACATGGTACAGAACAACTATACTTGTTTAGATCTACAGTTGATTCCGCTAAAAACTAATTCAATACTAGAAAATCGCGTCTTTCACTAAAGGTCATTTTTCTTTTACTTAATTGTTTACGAAAAATGTCCAAAATGCTTTTTTAAACATTTATTTAATGCATACGAATAGATATAGTTGTTTGGAACTTGTGTATAATTAGGCCTATGCGATGTCTATCTTTGTCAATATTTCGCATAGACACATAGTCTAGTACTATAGTATAGTCTATAGATAAGTTTATTAAAATTAAATAAAGAGAAGTTGCAGTTGTAAGTAGGGCATTTGTGGTTTTTAATTTATGTAAAGAGCTTTCTAGCTGAAGTGATAGTTGCTTGAAAGAGTACCAAGAACAATGTGTTGTCCCTGGCGTAAGAGTTAGGACATGTAATATGGTTGCTACTAAGAGGGAGGAGATTGGGTGATTAGGTGAATAAATGAGACTGAAAGATTGAAAGAATAACTTCTGTGGTCATTTGGATTAGCTAGTCTTGCTTTCAAAGATAGGGGGTTGTTTTACTTGTAGAAATAATTTATAGTAGGCCTAAAAGCCCATCAATAGATAATTCTATTTTTATTGTCTCTAGGACTCTAGGACTCAACAACAATGGCACTCATTTATTTTATTTTATAACACTTGCATTTGGTAAAAAGAGCTCACTGCAAACAGTTTGATTGAATTTTGCAAATAGAACAGGATTTATTTTCAGGTGGCCTACTTGAGAATAAAGCCAATTTTTTTTGGCTAGGCTATGTTTCACTTTTATAAATTATAGAAACTTACTAACCAACTAGGACACAACTTTTTGGTGGAAGCCTACAAAAAATAGCAATAGTGCACTTTCGTTTGCAAAATTATTTTTCATTTAAATTTAAAACTTTGAAACCAGAAAACAATAACAATGACAAAAATTGATGCTTTGAACAATTCTAACAATTGTGCCAGAGCATAGCCATAGTGTCTCTTTTAGCTCTTTGGTTGCTGAAATTGCCAACTCATCATTGTGTTCTAGTGGTGGACATAGAGCTTGTCACTGGGCATTGTAGTAGTGGCTAATCCAGAAAAGCATGTTTCCGAAAGCCCTGTTTGCTCCGAACAGTCGGTGCCACATAAACTCCTAGATGTGGCTCTTGAAGAGGGCATCACTTGTTCCATGCATGGCCCTGAATTTGGCCTTGCAATGTGCCCACGTTCCCTCAATCGTGTTGCATTCAAGCGTGGCACAAAAAAGGCATGGCACAGATTTAATGAAAAAATAATAATAGAGCATCCCACACGCACTCTTAAGGATTTCGACCATAGACTAAGACTAAAGCATATATTAGCATATATTCTGGTTTATTCATATAATTTTAAGCGTATATTCTAGTTTCGAACATACAAATTTAAACTGAAAAATAATTTCGCAACTGAAAGTGCACTAATGCCCAAAAAACGAGCACTCAACAATATATTAGAGATGGAGACAGACAGACAGCTATTGCTTCTAGTCATATACTAGCTTAGGAGTGTCGACACTTGAGTTAATTCTATTTCCAAGCCAATTATTCAAAATTCTAAGTGAGATGTTTAAAGATTATGGCATCATCTCAATGAATCCAGTCCACTTTGGCAACAACCATTTCAGTGACAATTATTTGCTGATAAAACAATTTTGCTAACAATTGTAATTTAGCTATAAATACTAATTATTTAGTACACAATTGACTAGTAAAGTTCCATATCTTAAGCTTTTAATGACATATTTAGTAAATAATTTATGATAAAAAGCGTATCATGATGCTTGGATGCTTGAAAAAAAGGGTTTTGAAAGGTGAAGTTTTCTCAACTTTTGGTGCTATCAATATAAAGCTCATTTAAATCATTTTTCTTCCCTATAGGCTCCAGTGGTTCTAAAACTATAAAGGCTAATTCCATCTAATGTTGTTTGTCAGCTGTACCACCCTAATTTCCTTTGTCAGCTCCTATATTTAAAGTTGTATCTGATGTGCTGTCTAGCCTTTGTAAATAGCCACTTTGATTCATTTCAAGTGTCATTGCTCATTTGTCCTGAAAATCCACAAGTGATGAAATAAATTACCTATTTTATGTTGGAAAGTTTTTGTGCCAAAAAAATATATATTCAGTATAATAATAGAGTAGTTAAAATAATAATAAAATATAAACAAGCTTAAATGGCTGTAGGCCTATAGAGAGTTTTTGTGGGCCAAAAGGCCAGCTTTTGGTCTGGAGATGACCAACCCCTGTTTGAATTGGTTCAGTGTTATTTACAAAAACATTTATATTTTCCTAGTTTATTATAAAAAGAAAAAATATGAGTCTTGTTTAATGTCCATTTTTGTGGTACTTACTGGATAACTTAATATTGAAATATAGCCTTCAAAGTTAAAGTTCAAAATTTTAGTCTACTTAATAAATGTATCCATCAACATATAAAATATATAGGACACACTGTAGATGGTTTTAATTTTGTTGAGAAATTCGCAAAAAATACATTCTAATATGCTTTATTGTTTAGGTTTATATTTGAAAAATAAGATACAATCAATGCTTAATGTCATTTTACAGCCTGTCGCACACCAAGCAAAATCTAACAGCCAATCACGCAGCGGCAGCAAGCAACAGCAGCAGCAGCTGGTAAACAGCAATAGGTTTGTGTCATCACTTTTACTAGCAATGGGTGCTGATAATAGCAAAACTGGTTTGCATCACGCGGAATCAGCTGCCTTCCTGCCTGGCCATACAGCGACTGGTGGTGCTGGTGTACCTCCCGTTATGCCGCCCGGTGTGACGTCACCCATAGTGACTACGGCCGCAGCCACAGCAGCTATGCACGGCTTATCAACTGCTATTCCAACGGGTGCCAGGCCTTCGACACTGCAAGTCAAGACTGCTCAAATTCATAATCCAAGTGTGCATCAGCAGCAGCAGCAGCATCATCACCATCACGCCGCAGCGTCAACCGCGGTCGCCTCCTCGTCAATATCTGGCCCAAGTCCCGGCTACGCGACTAGCCTGATAACGCCTGACACGCCTAAGAAGGATCGAGTCCCGGATCCCTATCGCTACACCATGGACAGACGCCAGTCAGATAAGCCGCGCATTCAGCTCATCCAGCAGCGACACGATCCCTGGTGCCCTGGTGCCGGCCGGCAGAAAGGCGAGCTCTATCATCCGCAGGTGAGTCTAAACTGACTAACTCAATCAGTGCTCTGGAGTCAGCGAAATGGGCAGAATTGCCTCCTCGCTGGCTGTGGGTCTAGTGTCAAAAATGATTTGCCATTACCCACAGCCCTCCTGCAACTATTGTTATTATTATTAGACCGCAGACAAATTCGATCAATCTGCGCTTATATTATGAGCACGTCTCATTGACCCTTTGGCCTTGTGGGATGATTCCTATTATCCTTCCCTTGTCAGGTGGAGGCCATCAGTCCGGCTCCAGAGGACGCCCGCAACGAACAGAAGCTGCAGAAGGAGAAAAATGACGTCGGCCAGAAGCTGATGAACATTGAGACAGAGATCAAGATGACAGTTGATCAGCTAGTTGCAAAAAACTCGGAGCTGTCTAAGCTGCAGTCCAAGGCCCGCCAGGGTGAGACAGAGGAGGGCCGACGCCGGGAAGAGGAGGAGCTGGCCCAGCGCCTGGTGAATCCGTTCGCCGCTGTCCTGGCCGACAATCGGCAAAAGGCTCGCGACAGTCATCGACAGATCGCCGAGACCGCCGGCCGGGGCCTCCTACTTGCCAGGCCGGACAGCTTCGCCCGAGTGCTGCCGCTCTATAATCAGCCGTCAGATGTGCGGGCAATTCGCGAACAGGAGGCCCGCCATGCCGAGTTCAAGCCGCGCCTCATGCGCCACCTGCGCCGTCTGGTACTGGCTAATGCTCATCGCGAGAGGCACCTGCGCGAGAGCTACGACCAGCTGCAGCGGCAGTGGACTCGCCGGTTGGAGAGGCTGGCCAATAGCGCCAAGCGTAAACAGCGCGACGCTAAATCGCGCGACTATTTTGAAAAATATTTCCCCGAAGTGAGAAAGAGTCGGGAAGAGAAGGAGCGAATGGAGCGCTTCTACGCTCAGCCGGCTGCCAGAAGCGAGGCCGAAGTCAACGAAATGGTTGACACCATCAACAATGCCAGGGAGGAGGAGGAGCGCATGAAGAGCTTGGCTGTGCTGCCTCCCATGCTGCTGCCACCCTGGGAGCGGCGTCGCCTGATTGCTAATAGCAACGGATTAGTGCGCGCCGATCCAGTCCAGTTGTGGAACGCCGGTCAGGACCTGTCATTCCGTTGGCTGCCGCACGAGAGGGCCACTTTTAAAGAGAAATTCCTAATCTACGGAAAGAATTTTGGCGCTATCGCCGCCTGCCTGGAAAATAAATCTGTGTCTGACTGTGTGCAATTCTACTATCTGACTAAGAAGAAGGAGGCCTACAAGCAGCTCTACAAAAAGCACAACATTCGCCGCCGCAAGGTCATCGAAGCCAACAGGGCAGCTGGCAATGCTGCAGCTGCAGCCGCCGCTCCAGCAGCTCCAGCCGCTGCCGTTGCCCCGGCTGCCGTTGCGGGCTTCTCCTCTGACTCCGCTGAGACAGGCCCGGCTCCTCTGGCTCAGCCTGGTCTGGAATCACCTTCGAGACAGCAGCAGCAGCAGCAGCTGACGCAGCCGCAGATATCCCCACTGCGCCCGGCTAGCGTTAACCACCAGTCCGCTAGTCCAATGACGACGGCGTCAAATCTTAACCTGCCTGCCGCTGGCACAGCCGCAGCATCTTCGCCCGCTGGTAGCCTGTCAGCCGTCTCCCCGAAGCCAGCAACGGTGGCATCAGCAGCAGTCGCAGTTACATTCACTGACGAGTCTCCGCAAAAATCCATTAAGGATCTGATCAATATTGCGATTGAAAAAAATCTCAGCTCAGCTCCTACACTGCCACCGCCGCCGCCCCAGCAGCAACAGCAGCAGCAGTCTAGCTTGATTGTGTCGAGGCCGTATCATCCGCAGTCGCATCAGTCGCCAAGCGCTTCGTCGTCTTCGCCAAAGATGCCACCCGGTAGATTCGCTGACTATTCATCGCCGGTTGCTCAGCAGCAGCAAACTACAGCGTTTGACCTAATGCGGCACCGTCAGAAACAGCTGGCCCAGGTTCCACCGCCTCCGTTAATCAAGACCGCTGCTGTTGCTGCACAGCAACAGCCTCAGCATGCTTACCCGACCTCAGGAGGCGGCAGCACTGACCAAGCGGCCAATACCCGCGCAATCATTCAAGAAAACTTTCTAGCAGCTCAACGATTAGGCGGTCCGGGTGTAGCACCGCCAGGCATTTCAGCTTCTCAGCATCATCAGCATCAGCAGCAGCAGTCACACCAGACAATGATGTACGAGTCCGCTTCGCAGCTTCCACCGCCGCCGCCACCTCCTCCCCCACCGCCACCTCCGCCTCAGTCGATGTCAGATTTTTACGTAGCCGAAGCGGAGCGCAAATATCGCGAAGAGGTGGAAGCCTACACCTTCCGCAATAGGGCGATGAGCGACGCGGAGCGCACTCGAACTAGCTCCGAGGCCAGCCAGCTCTACCATGTGCTAGCCAACAGACGCCAGCGAGTGGCTAACGAGCAGCGCATGCCGCCGCCTTCAATGCCGCCTCCAGCCGCCAAGGAGCCAGCCCAGCTGCTTCCTCCGCCGCCGCCTCCGTTGCCGCATTCGCAGCATCCGCAGTCGCAGCTGCGAATGCCCGCCGCTGGTCAGCAGCCGCAGCCGGGTCAGCAAAATCCTGCGATGCTGTTGCATCAGCAACAGCAGCAGCGGCAAAAGCAGCAGCAGCAGCAACAACAGCAACAGCAACAGCAACAGCAACAGCAGTCACAAGTGCGACGTTTTCAACACCAGGGCATGGGCAGTGAATCGCCTATTGCTCTCGTGTCCAGCTCCAGCTCTGATCACGTGATGACTGCGGCCACGCTGATTGATGTAATCATTCAGAATCAGATCAGCACCAACTTAAACCCACACAAAGATTCTCAGGCTGTTAAGAGGCCGCATTCGCATTCTCAGCAGCAACAGGCTAAGCAGCCTAAATATCATCATCAGCATCATCAGTCCCAGCTTCACACTGCACCATCCCATCATGTATCTTCTACTTCCCAAATTTCCTCCGCGCCTGGCTTATCTGTACCGGTCCCATCGACAGCTCCTGCCGCAGCCGCCGCCGCCGCCGCCGCTTCCGCTGCAGCAGTTGCAGCCGCTGCAGCCGCAGCTTCCACAGCTGCTGCGACAAGTGCAGCCTTGGCTGCGGCCTCATCTGCCGCTTCTGATTGCTCCATCTTCACATTCGGCGATCACATTGACAAGATAATTAGCGATGATTTTCAACTACAGAAGCAGCAGCAGCAGCAGGCTCGCCTGGCTACCGAACAGTCGCCGAATAAGCATCCGCAGTCAGGCAGTGCGGAACCGCAGTCTAGTCAGGCGCAGGCGTCAGCTGCTAGCAGCGCTGTGCCGTTAAAGAAGCGTCACTTGGCTGCTGCGGCGGCGGCTGCGGCTGCCTCCGAAGAGGCCCCAGTCGCTCCCATCTCCCCTGCCCAGCTAGCGGCTACAGCAGCCGGCGCCAGTTCAAACGGCTCGATGAAAACTGAATCGGCTGCGTCGGCATCAAAGACCGAAGCTGAAGCCGCCGCTTCAGAAGCGTCCAGTCCGGGCGACCTTCAGATCGACCTGGAGGAGTCTGCCGCAGCCACCGCCGAGGCTAAAGCCTGAATTTCAACCCTGATTTCATCACTCAATTAGATTATATTAGACTCAGTCATACGACCAAGTCGTAGATAAAGTAAATTTTATATAATGTTTGAAGTCCTGGTCTTAAATTTACTTTCTGTCGGGTGTACTTTTGTTTTCAACGCAGCTATGTAGTTAGCTTGCATAATAAGGCACGCTTTAATATCCCGCACTGTTTTTTCTAGCGGTCTAATTTTAGCTAGTATTTCCTCAGATTATACGTGTGCATATGTGTTTTTAGTCTCTTGGTTAAAACCCAACTGTTTTAGCTTAACTCCCAAAATTTTATTTGCGAAAAAATCGTTTCATTGTGCTTGTTGCCTCTGTTAAAATGTTTTGTTTCTTCTTTGATTACTAATTAGTTTGTGTTCTGTTAATTCTGCTCCCTCGTTTGTTTATCAAGCCGGCACTGTCCACTGTATAGTTTATATAGTGCCGCACTTGAAAAAAACATGTTGCATGCTATGTTTATTGTGTTGGTACTGTGCGTACCGTACCTGCAGTTACCGAATTATTATCTTGGCAGACGGATGGAACCGTTTATAAAGTATTGACGGGATGCTCGCAAATCCCCAGTGCAACGTCTTTTATCCCACTCACAATGCTCCACTAATCCTAAATTGCCGCTAATAGCTCAAAAGTTCTAGGCCGCTAAAATCCTTTATCCTTACAATTATCCCATCATCCCAGGCCGCTAAAATCCTATATCCTTACAATTATCCCATCATCCCAGGCCGCTAAAATCCTATATCCTTACAATTATCCCATCATCCCAGGCCGCTAAAATCCTTTATCCTTACAATTATCCCATCATCCCAGGCCTCTAAAATCCTTTATCCTTACAATTATCCCATCATCCCAGGCTTCTAAAATCCTTTATCCTCACTATTATCCCATCATCCCAGGCCGCTAAAATCCTTTATCATCACTATTATCCCATCATCACAGGCCGCTAAAATCTCGTTTTCCAACTATTATCCCATAAATCCAGGCCGCTTAAATCCTATTTCCTATTTCTCAAAAAGCATATTATTTATGCACGCTAAAAATCAAGCCTGCATTCTGTTATTGCACAAATGTCTCTTTAAAATTGGCACACAGACACACAGCGATTTGTCCAATTTTCATGTTTTCTGAATAGCTGCATAATTTTCTCATCGATCACCGAAAAGCAACCACTTCTCAAATGATTTTATTAGGCTACTTGTGTTTGAGCCGAGTACTTGCTGTTTGTTACTTGCTGTTTTTGGTCTCACTATCCAAATGTATTGTATTGTCTATTGCTTACCGTCGCTAAACAATTAATCCCTAGTTGTAATTGTTTATCCCAACCTGATTTGCTCCGACTCGCGAGTACCAAATCCCAGTAAAAAATTATTTACTAAGAAACGATTATATTTGCTGATGCTGGCAGACATTCTCTCTATACTACTCGTAGCATACTACGTGTACTTAGCGCGAAAATTGTACAGTAATTAATTAAAAACCTAAGTTCAATTGACTTAGAATCACAAATTATAGTAAATGAAAAAATCTTTTCCGACGCAGTAAAACGGTGATTAATACAAAGAACATATTATACTGTTTAGTAACTTTCTAATATTGTACTATGTGCGTCTTGTTCGTACTGAAAGCACTGCTAAAGTTTACTGGCTTTATTAGTACTTGATTCTTTTAGTTCTAACTGAAACACCTGATCTTAGGTCTTTTGTGCCTACAAAATAAATATTTCCTACTGTATTCCCATCTTTCCTACGGCATTCCCATCTTTCCTACGGCATTCCCATCTTTCCTACTGTATTCCCATCTTTCCTACTGTATTCCCATCTTTCCTACTGTATTCCCATCTTTCCTACTGTATTCCCATCTTTCCTACTGTATTCCCATCTTTCCTACGGCATTCCCATCTTTCCTACTGTATTCCCATCTTTCCTACTGCATTCCCATCTTTCCTACGGCATTCCCATCTTTCCTACTGTATTCCCATCTTTCCTACTGTATTCCCATCTTTCCTACTGTATTCCCATCTTTCCTACTGTATTCCCATCTTTCCTACTGTATTCCCATCTTTCCTACGGCATTCCCATCTTTCCTACTGTATTCCCATCTTTCCTACTGCATTCCCATCTTTCCTACTGTATTCCCATCTTTCCTACTGTATTCCCATCTTTCCTACTGCATTCCCATCTTTCCTACGGCATTCCCATCTTTCCTACTGTATTCCCATCTTTCCTACTGTATTCCCATCTTTCCTACTGCATTCCCATCTTTCCTACTGTATTCCCATCTTTCCTACTGCATTCCCATCTTTCCTACGGCATTCCCATCTTTCCTACTGTATTCCCATCTTTCCTACTGTATTTCCATCTTTCCTACTGTATTCCCATCTTTCCTACTGTATTCCCATCTTTCCTACTGCATTCCCATCTTTCCTACAGTATTCCCATCTTTCCTACTGTATTCCCATCTTTCCTACTGTATTCCAATCTTTCCTACTGTATTCCCATCTTTTCTACTGTATTCCCATCTTTCCTACGGCATTCCCATCTTTCCTACTGTATTCCCATCTTTCCTACAGTATTCCCATCTTTCCTACTGTATTCCCATCTTTCCTACGGCATTCCCATCTTTCCTACAGTATTCCCATCTTTCCTACGGCATTCCCATCTTTCCTACGGCATTCCCATCTTTCCTACGGCATTCCCATCTTTCCTACGGCATTCCCATCTTTCCTACGGCATTCCCATCTTTCCTACGGCATTCCCATCTTTCCTACTGTATTCCCATCTTTCCTACTGTATTCCCATCTTTCCTACTGTATTCCCATCTTTCCTACTGTATTCCCATCTTTCCTACGGCATTCCCATCTTTCCTACTGTATTCCCATCTTTCCTACGGCATTCCCATCTTTCCTACAGTATTCCCATCTTTCCTACTGTATTCCCATCTTTCCTACTGTATTCCCATCTTTTCTACAGTATTAGCATCTTCTATATGATTCCTATCTCCCCTGCTGTATTTACACAACGCCACCCTTGTTATTTTCAGTAGCCTGTATGTTAGCAGTTAAGCAGTATAAAAAAGTTACATAATAATAACTTTTTTTGCAGCTTGCTCTCTTCTTGCTAGCAAGAAGCAAAAATCTGATTTAATCTGATGAGAAATGGGCGAGGTGGGCCAGGCAGCCGCCACCCTCACCAACAGCATCGTTGGCGTCACAGTGCTGTCAATGCCGTTCTGCTTCGCACAGGTGCGACAACCTGACGACAGGTCTTCCGCCCCTTCCCTCACCAGCTGGCACTGCCGCCCCTCTTCCCTCACCAGCTGGCACTGCCGCCCCTCTTCCCTCACCAGCTGGCACTGCCGCCCCTCTTCCCTCACCAGCTCGCACTGCCGCCCCTCTTCCCTCACCAGCTGGCACTGCCGCCCCTCTTCCCTCACCAGCTGGCACTGCCGCCCCTCTTCCCTCACCAGCTGGCACTGCCGCCCCCCTTCCCTCACCAGCTGGCACTGCCGCCCCTTCCCTCACCAGCTGGCACTGCCGCCCCTCTTCCCTCACCAGCTGGCACTGCCGCCCCCCTTCACTCACCAGCTGGCACTGCTGCCCCTTCCCTCACCAGCTGGCACTGCCGCCCCTCTTCCCTCACCAGTTGGCACTGCTGCCCCTTCCCTCACCAGCTGGCACTGCCGCCCCTTCCCTCACCAGCTGGCACTGCCGCCCCTCTTCCCTCACCAGCTGGCACTGCCGCCCCACTTCCCTCACCAGCTGGCACTGCCGCCCCTCTTCCCTCACCAGCTGGCACTGCCGCCCCTCTTCCCTCACCAGCTGGCACTGCTGCCCCCCTTCCCTCACCAGCTGGCACTGCTGCCCCTTCCCTCACCAGCTGTCACTGCCGCCCCCCTTCCCTCAGCAGCAGTTGGCACTGCTGCCCCTTCCCTCACCAGCTGGCACTGCCGCCCCCCTTCCCGTCACCAGCTGGCACTGCTGCCCCTTCCCTCACCAGCTGGCACTGCCGCCCCTTCCCTCACCAGCTGGCACTGCCGCCCCTCTTCCCTCACCAGCTGGCACTGCTGCCCCTTCCCTCACCAGCTGGCACTGCTGCCCCCCTTCCCTCACCAGCTGGCACTGCTACCCCTTCCCTCACCAGCTGGCACTCCCGCCCCCCTTCCCTCACCAGCTGGCACTGCCGCCCCTCTTCCCTCACCAGCTGGCACTGCCGCCCCTCTTCCCTCACCAGCTGGCACTGCCGCCCCCCTTCCCTCACCAGCTGGCACTGCCGCCCCTTCCCTCACCAGCTGGCACTGCCGCCCCTCTTCCCTCACCAGCTGGCACTGCCGCCCCCCTTCACTCACCAGCTGGCACTGCCGCCCCTCTTCCCTCACCAGCTGGCACTGCCGCCCGGTCTTCTCAGAATGCGTGTATAAATGATCGCATAAAATTCCAGTGCGGCTTCCTGCTAGCCACCCTTCTGCTGATCCTGGTTAGCCTGGCAACACTAAAGTCCAGCGAGATGCTACTCACCTGCGCCCTGGCTACAAAACGAGGCAGCTTCGAATTCTTGGCCCATCATCTATACGGCCCAATGGGCAAGCTGGTTGTAGAAGCCAGCATGATTGGCCTTTCCCTGGGCACACTAGTGGCTTTTCACATCATTGTTGGCGACCTGTTTCCGCAGGTCCGGTCCATTTCAATTTTTTCTTAAAATTTAATGCGCAGAATACAACTCGTAGTAGGCGATAGTTATAAATATACGTAATAGTAGTCACAGTAGTAGCAGTAGTAATAGTAGTGGTCCTAGACTTAGTAATAGTTGTTGTTGTAGTTAGTATTGTAGTAGTAATAAGTAACAATAGTGAGCAGTAGTTAACAATCCCAACTGAGAATCTGGCAAGATTGACAATCCCAACTGAGAATCTGGCAAGATTGACAATCCCAACTGAGAATCTGGCAAGATTGACAATCCCAACTGAGGATCTGGCAAGATTGATAATCCCAACTAATAATCTGGCAAGATTGACAATCCCAGCTGAGAATCTGGAAGATTGACAATCCCAACTGAGAATCTGGCAAGATTGACAATCCCAACTGAGAATCTGGCAAGATTGACAATCCCAACTGAGAATCTGGCAAGATTGACAATCCCAACTGAGAATCTGGCAAGATTGACAATCCCAACTGAGAATCTGGCAAGATTGACAATCCCAACTGAGAATCTGGCAAGATTGACAATCCCAACTGAGAATCTGGCAAGATTGACAATCCCAACTGAGAATCTGGCAAGATTGACAATCCCAACTGAGAATCTGGCAAGATTGACAATCCCAACTGAGAATCTGGCAAGATTGACAATCCCAACTGAGAATCTGGCAAGATTGACAATCCCAACTGAGAATCTGGCAAGATTGACAATCCCAACTGAGAATCTGGCAAGATTGACAATCCCAACTGAGAATCTGGCAAGATTGACAATCCCAACTGAGAATCTGGCAAGATTGACAATCCCAACTGAGAATCTGGCAAGATTGACAATCCCAACTGAGAATCTGGCAAGATTGACAATCCCAACTGAGGATCTGGCAAGATTGACAATCCCAACTGAGGATCTGGCAAGATTGACAATCCCAACTGAGAATCTGGGACCAGTTGAGGATCTGGCAGCGAGAAAAGCCCGCTTTTACGGTGCAGACTCATTATTCAGAGGGTTTTTTGTTGAGACAAATGTATTCAAACATACAATGTTTTGTATGTTTGAATACAGAATTACTATGGCTGTAGTTCTGTATCGAGTAGCCTGAACTCAACTCTGCAAATCCAAAAGGTGGTGGCGGCCCTCCTGGGCCTCGAAGCGGCCAGCCTGCCGGGTCTACGCGGCCTAGTCATGACGTCATTCGCCGCCTGCGTCATTCTGCCACTGTCGCTGATGCGCGACCCGGCCTCGCTGGCTCGCATCAGCTTCGTATCGTTGGCCTGCTATGCCGGCTTCCTGCTGCATGTGAGACTAAGGCGGGGAGAAAGACCGGTTTCCCGCTAAAAAATATGGATGTTTCTTTGGGTGATTCCAGTTGGAATCTGCGGTGTTTCCAGAAAAAGAAAAAGCCGAACGCTGGAGACATACCAATCGGATGATTCCATGCTTAGAATCTTCCCAACTGGGCGTTTTCTCGGTGCTTCTTGGTGGCGAAATGGAATCACCCAAAGAATCCTCCAGTTCGGAAGATTCCATGTTCAGAAACCGCCGAGGAATCGCCCGTAAATAATTCTCTGGTTGTCCCATGGGCCACTGGTTCGGGTGATTCTTCGGCGGTTTCCGCACAATTTACGATCACATCGGCTGCTTCCTGGGTGGTTTCTTTAAATCTTGCGAGATAGGGGGGATTTTGGTAGATTCCACTCCTATTTTGCACAAAAAACCCGCCGAAAAAGCAGCCGAATTTTTTACAGGGTTCTAACATAGGTGGCTTGACTATTGTATTCACCCGCTTGTATTGTAATGTTTCAGCTTGTAGGTCTCACTGTTCAGCAGCGACTAACTGATGTGTTCAATCCGACTTTTAAAAATCCGTACGAAGCGCCTTACAACTGGTTCAGGGTGAGCGGCCTACTCTACTCTCTGCCAATCATGTGCCTGGCTTTCTCCTGCCAGACGTGAGTCATCATATGAGAATTTTGCCGCTTACTTTTATTGTATTCAGCATTGGCTTTACCTTTTATAGTCAGCTGTTACTTACGGTTGTCTGCACCAACTTTAGGGTGTCAGTGGTTAGTTCAGGGTGTCAGTGATTACTTTAGGATGTCAGTTATTACTTTAGGGTGTCAGTGATTACATTAGGGTGTCAGTGATTACTTTAGGGTGTCAGTGATTACTTTAGGATGTCAGTGATTACTTTAGGATGTCAGTGATTACTTTAGGGTGTCAGTGATTACTTTAGGGTGTCAGTGATTACTTTAGGATGTCAGTGATTACTTTAGGGTGTCAGTGATTACTTTAGGATGTCAGTGATTACTTTAGGATGTCAGTGATTACTTTAGGGTGTCAGTGATTACTTTAGGATGTCAGTGATTACTTTAGGGTGTCAGTGATTACTTTAGGGTGTCAGTGATTACTTTAGGGTGTCAGTGATTACTTTAGGGTGTCAGTGATTACTTTAGGGTGTCAGTGATTACTTTAGGGTGCTTGTGATTACTTTCGAGAGTCATTTATTACTTTACGGTGTCTGCCCTTATTTTATGTGTGTCTGCCCTTATTTTATGTGTGTCTGTCCTTATTTTATGTGTGTCTGCCCTTATTTTATGTGTGTCTGTCCTTATTTTATGTGTGTCTGTCCTTATTTTATGTGTGTCTGCCCTTTTTTTCTGTGTGTCTGTCCTTATTTTATGTGTGTCTGCCCTTTTTTTATGTGTGTCTGTCCTTATTTTATGTGTGTCTTTTCTTATTTTATGTGTGTCTGCCCTTATTTTATGTGTCTGTCCTTATTTTATGTGTGTCTGTCCTTATTTTATGTGTCTGTCCTTATTTTATGTGTGTCTGTCCTTATTTTTGTGTGTCTGCCATTATTTTTTGTGTGTCTGTCCTTATTTTATGTGTGTCTGTCCTTATTTTATGTGTGTCTGCCCTTATTTTATGTGTGTCTGCCCTTATTTTATGTGTGTCTGTCCTTATTTTCTGTGTGTCTGTCCTTATTTTATGTGTGTCTGTCCTTATTTTATGTGTGTCTGTCCTTATTTTATGTGTGTCTGTCCTTTTTTTATGTGTGTCTGTCCTTATTTTATGTCTATCTGCCATTAGAAGTACCGCTAGAATTTTAATTAACCATCCTACTACTAGTAGTCACAATCGCAAGTTATTTGACTCATTATTTATCTTTCTACTATTCAGGCAACTATTTTTGCTGTACGATTCGCTTGCCGAGCCCAACATTAAAACTGTCCAGAAGATTCTCACTGTATCGGTCGCATCTTCTTGCATGTTTTATATTTTGGTGAGTCACATCAAGGGGTGCATATCGTTTGTTCCATCCATCATCGTGAACAGTTGCGTAATCTGGCTCTACGTTACTTCAAACTCCAGGTGGGCGCCATTGGCTACGTGGCCTGCAACGCCTCTCACCCAGTGATTCACGGCGATCTGACGGCCATGTACCCGAATACGCCTGTGTGCAATCTAGTTCGCCTATTCCTAGTAATGTCTGTTGCCGTCAGCTTCCCCGTTATCGTCTATCCGTGCCGCGTCAGCGTCTTCAGCATGCTCTACTTGCGGGTGAGTCTGCTCATGCCGTCTAAGACTACTTGCGAGTAGTATTATGCGCGTTAATTCTCACGCGACAGACATTGGATTGTACGTTTGAATACATTTGTCTCAACCAAAACAACCTCTGAATGATAAGTCTGCAGCGTAGAAACGGGTTTTTCTCACTGCCAGATCCTCAACTGGACCCAGATTCTCAGTTGGGATTGTCAATCTTGCCAGATTCTCAGTTGGGATTGTCAATCTTGCCAGATTCTCAGTTGGGATTGTCAATCTTGCCAGATTCTCAGTTGGGATTTTCAATATTGCCAGATTCTCAGTTGGGATTTTCAATATTGCCAGATCCGCAATTGGGATTGTCAATCTTGCCAGATTATTAGTTGGGATTATCAATCTTGCCAGATTCTCAGTTGGGATTGTCAATCTTGCCAGATTCTCAGTTGGGATTGTCAATCTTGCCAAATCCTCAGTTGGGATTGTCAATATTGCCAGATCCTCAGTTGGGATTGTCAATATTGCCAGATCCTCAGTTGGGATTGTCAATATTGCCAGATCCTCAGTTGGGATTGTCAATATTGTCAGATGCTAATTTAGGATTATCGCTCTTCAGTTTCTTGTCTCACTTTCTAATATTTCTTCTAGTGAGCATGTACTCAGGATAGTTTTCATTAGCTTCTGGAAACGTGATATTTGCAATTTAAGGCTTCAACAATAATTTCATCGGTCTGAGCTCAGGTAAAGAATTATTTTATTACAAATTAATAGTTGTTTTTTACTTTTTCCACTAACACTGATTCTTTTTCAATTGACACAGTTTCCATATTTCGCATCTTCTTACTTGTCTTGCTTTTTTTCAAACAAATTCAATAAGTTATTATTTAAATTTTCTAGCTAGTCGTATAACTTACTACTAACGTTTATCCATAAGCAGTAGTATTAGCTGTAAAACTCTATACGCTAGTGTCTAATTGATTGCTAATTATGTTTGGTCGTCTAAAATATGGTAAATAATAATTGACTCAAGTCGTGAGTAACTTTTTCTGTCTGTCTGTTCTGCCTGTCTGTCTGTTCTGCCTGTCTGTCTGTCTGTCTGTCTGTCTGTCTGTCTGTCTGTCTGTCTGTCCGTCTGTCTGCTCAATCTTGTTATCTCAAAATCATTCGCAGCAGACTGGTCTTTCTGAACTGCCAATCAGCGGCGGAGGCGGCGCCAGCGGCGACATCAGCGTCAGCGGGGTGATCCCGGATACGCAATTCCGCGGCATTACACTGGCAATCGTTGCCGGCACTCTGCTTGGCGGCATCCTACTGCCAAATGGTGCGTCTCAGTTCCCAGATCCCCAGACTCGGTTGGGTCAGACACAGAATCCCAGGTTGATTTTTAAAAGATTTCTAAACTTGAGCATGCGGCGCATTGTTTCCGCAGTTGAGTTCGTGCTCGGCATCACTGGCGCCCTGACCGGCTCCATCATCTGCTACATCCTGCCGGCCAGCTTCTCATTGTCCGTGTTCAAATCCAGCGGCCGCGCCATGGCGGTGGCCATCCTTCTGATCGGCCTCCTCGCCCTTTGCGTCAGCAGCTTCGCCGTGTTGGCTAAGCGCGAAGACGGCGAAGTCGGCCTCCAGGTCGGCGATCCTTTGCGTCATCCGAATAGCCGGGTTGGCGATGATCACAGGGGATGGAAAATCGCTGCGCCCGGAGATCGGCCCGTGATGCCGCGGGTCCCAATTAAGTTTATAGCAGGTGCGTGCGGGATCATTTTATGGTATCATTATTTTCTAAAGGCAGTGGTAGACTCATTCTGATTGTTAATAGGGGATCTGGGATATTCAGGGTGTCAGGGTGAGGGATGGATACTTCTATTCCAACGGAAAAAGAGAAGGAACAGAAAATACTAATGGTGCAGCTATTGCGCGGCGCAGCTGAAGGCTTTGTACAGCTGTTCAGTCCGTGGACTCGGGAGGCCACCACTCCAACCAGAATGTCCGCACTCAGCTATTGCTGCTATCCATTTTACAGCTGGGTGAACTGAAGCACTGCTTAATAAAGTCGCAGTTAAGTTTATCCCAGAGATCTATCGTTAGTCCAGGAGATCTGTCGTTAACCCAGAAGATCTATCGTTAATCCAGGAGATCTATCGTTAATCCTGGAGATCTATCGTTAATCCCAGAGATTTATTGTTAATCCTGGAGATCTATCGTTAATCCTGGAGATCTATCTTTTGTCCAGGAGATCTATCGTTAATCCAGAAATCTATCGTTAATTCCAGAGATTTATTGTTAACCCTGGAGATCTATCGTTAATCCAGGAGATCTATCGTTAATCCCAGAGATTTATTGTTAATCCAGGAGATCTATCGTTAGTCCAGGAGATCTATCGGTAATCCCAGAGATTTATTGTTAACCCTGGAGATCTATCGTTAACCCTGGAGATCTATCGTTAATCCAGGAATCTATCGTTAATTCCAGAGATTTATTGTTAACCCTGGAGATCTATCGTTAATCCAGGAGATCTATCGTTAATCCCAGAGAATTATTGTTAATCCTGGAGATCTATCGTTAATCCAGGAGATCTATCGTTAATCCAGGAATCTATCGTTAATTCCAGAGATTTATTGTTAACCCTGGAGATCTATCGTTAATCCAGGAGATCTATCGTTAATCCCAGAGAATTATTGTTAATCCTGGAGATCTATCGTTAATCCAGGAGATCTATCGTTAATCCCAGAGAATTATTGTTAATCCTGGAGATCTATCGTTAATCCAGGAGATCTATCGTTAATCCCAGAGATTTATTGTTAATCCTGGAGATCTATCGTTAATCCTGGAGATCTATCTTTTGTCCAGGAGATCTATCGTTAATCCAGAAATCTATCGTTAATCCCAGAGAATTATTGTTAATCCTGGAGATCTATCGTTAATCCAGGAGATCTATCGTTAATCCCAGAGAATTATTGTTAATCCTGGAGATCTATCGTTAATCCAGGAGATCTATCGTTAATCCCAGAGATTTATCGTTAATCCTGGAGATCTATCGTTAATCCTGGAGATCTATCTTTTGTCCAGGAGATCTATCGTTAATCCAGAAATCTATCGTTAATTCCAGAGATTTATCGTTAATCCAGGAATCTATCGTTAATCCCAGAAGTCTAAACAATTATCCCAGAGATCAATACATTCGTAGCAGAAATCGATACGTTAATCCCAAAGATCTTTACAATATTCTATAGAGCAATTCTTAGCAAGACAACAAAGCTCTTAAAAGCTTCCTATCACGCACATATACTCATCAAGATTTCAATGGTGGATTTAAGTGGCGATTGTTTAGGGGATATTTCTGGGCCAATATTCTCAATCCCTATTGTCCTTATAGAAGCTAGGGATAATATTCAGTTTTATCATATTTTACATCGATTGAAACACTGATTGCAGTTTCAGCACTGCCGCCTAAAGTTCAGAAGAGGTCACCAGCAGAACAGTCGCTAGCATCCGGTAATTAATCATGCAGTGCCGCATTTCCTAGTTCTAAAAAGTCGCTAATCGAATCTTAAAAACAATTTCTGCTTCAACTTCAGTCAATGAAGCCAGCCTGGAGCCGAGCGTGACGTCATCTGCCGCTCAGCTTCTCGGCTCCGGGCACCGCTTGTCGGCGTCTAGACAGAAACTGTCGGATAATCAAACATACTTGTAGTATTATATAGTTTTGCTGATAATCAAAACTATTCTACTGATTTCCTAATTGCCCTTAGCAACCGTCGAGCACCATATTTTAGCTTCAAGCATTGCAAAGTGCTCATTAATCTCTATATTTTACCATCGCTGGCAAAAACTTTATTTCCTTCGCATACTACTTGGTTAGAAAATGTAAGTAGTTTTTTGAGACATTTTTCCTTATTGAGCCACTTCACATCGACTGCGAAAGTTAGATTTTTTTCTTCCCTGATGACTGCCAAAGTTCCTGAATTATCCACTATCACTATCGTAACCCACTTGATAGTGATAAGTGATAGCGAATTCTCAGAAAGTTTCTAAATTAAACACAATCACTAGCGCAACCCGCTTCGAATTCTCAGAAAATGGCAGAATTGTCTTAGAATCTGTGACCCTCTTTAAAGTTTGTAAAAGTTATTTAAAATTCAATTCTTAAATTCTCCGCTTAAAACTCAAAGTAAGTGGCTCAATCAACTTTGCGGAATCTTACTGGGCTGTACTTTGGCACATACTTAAATGTACAGGCGGATGTCGATTTAACAGATAACGCTTGACTTTGTCGTACATTCTGCCTTCAAATTAGTCAATTTCTGTTTGTTTTTGTTTTATTTATTTTTATTAGTTCATTTTAGTGCCTACTTTTTGTCACACTTTACTATGCCGTTTTTAACCTAGAACTCTTATTAGATAGGCTCTGGCTTGTGTTATTCAGCTGTCTGTTCTAATATGAGCATGTTAGCATTCCAGTAAATTACCTTCCCATTCGTTTAATCCCTTGTCTTGTTTCAATGCAAGAATGCACTTAAATTATTAACTTGTCGAGATTACTGCTGGCGAAAAAATATAAATAATTGAAGTCCTTGATTTCGGTTACGTTTTCTTAAAAAAAGTGCGAACAGAAAATAACTTTATTGCAATTAGTTTATTCTGTCTCAGACGTAAAGAAAATCGTAAAAAAATATTTATTATATTTAATGATTTGACATCATTAACAGTAGGACTACCAAGCCATTTTGCCGCCCGTTTTTATACCAAGGGGGTTTTCAGCGCCTGAATGCTAACAGCGCCACAGGCGATGGTATCCTTTGGTTGATCTGCGCCTAATATTTAGGCTTGATCAGTGAAATTGGAGAAATTTGCGTCAGGGTTTCCATAGTGGCCTATTTCCACCTTGAAGATCCAGCAGTCCCTAGATAGAGGTAGGTGACCACCAAAGACGGAGATGATGCAGGCACATTCGGGTGACATGCTGATAAATTTTGAAGGACTGGCTAGGCCGCGCTGAGGCGCAGTGCTAATTCGTGTATAGGTGCGTATGAAATGCACCTTCAGCGCTTATGGGAAAAATCTGACTTTTGGCCAGAACCATTGAATATCTCGACGGTCTTAAGAGCTGGCGACTTGGTTCTTGTTTCAGAAGATGCGCAACAAAATGTTGGCCCGTGTTCTTGAGTTTCGTGCGCTTGCGTTGCTCCGTTCGGCTGCAGCACAAAAATTGTCAGCGGAGGAATCCCCCTTGGTAGTTCCACCGAAAATGAGAAATAATTTAGTCTATTATTCATCCTTGATATTAGTTACAAAACATATTTGTAAGTAATCGCTCCCATTACTCAAGTAATCGTCCCAATGCTTCATAAATACGGTTAACTCTCTGAGCGGGACTGGGTGAAGAAAATTTACAAGTGATTGAATATCCAAAAATGATACAAATTAACTTTAAGAGTTCTGGTACATATAAACGACAAACTATTAACTACAAAAATTAACTTCATCAGGTATAAAATCGAAAATAAATGTAGCGTTAAAAAATCACTGGGAATCCGGTTGGTCCTCTTCCACCAGGTCTTGAACCACGAACCAGATGCAGTACAACTGAAATTAATGCGAATTAGTCTATTAAAGAATCATGATCGAAACGTACGTCGATGATCACGTCACTATATAAAAATCGGCCGAATGACGCAGGCATTAGGTAGTGACAGCCGAGTTCAAATGCCAACAATTAAAACAATTGCTATTTTAGGCAATCTACCCATCTAGATCTTAGAATTGTCAATCTTGACAGATTCTCAGTTGGGATTGTCAATCTTGCCAGATTCTCAGTTGGGATTGTCAATCTTGCCAGATTCTCAGTTGGGATTGTCAATATTGCCAGATCCTCAGTTGGGATTGTCAATATTGCCAGATCCTCAGTTGGGATTGTCAATCTTGCCAGATTCTCAGTTGGGATTGTCAATCTTGCCAGATTCTCAGTTGGGATTGTCAATATTGCCAGATTCTCAGTTGGGATTGTCAATATTGCCAGATCCTCAGTTGGGATTGTCAATATTGCCAGATTCTCAGTTGGGATTGTCAATATTGCCAGATTCTCAGTTGGGATTGTCAATATTGCCAGATTCTCAGTTGGGATTGTCAATCTTGCCAGATTCTCAGTTGGGATTGTCAATCTTGCCAGATTCTCAGTTGGGATTGTCAATATTGCCAGATCCTCAGTTGGGATTGTCAATATTGCCAGATCCTCAGTTGGGATTGTCAATATTGCCAGATCCTCAGTTGGGATTGTCAATATTGCCAGATTCTCAGTTGGGATTGTCAATCTTGCCAGATCCACAGTTGGGATTGTCAATATTGCCAGATCCTCAGTTGGGATTGTCAATATTGCCAGATCCTCAGTTGGGATTGTCAATATTGCCAGATTCTCAGTTGGGATTGTCAATATTGCCAGATCCTCAGTTGGGATTGTCAATATTGCCAGATCCTCAGTTGGGATTGTCAATCTTGTCAGATGCTAATTTAGGATTATCGCTCTTCAGTTTCTTGTCTCACTTTTTAATATTTCTTCTAGTGAGCATGTACTCAGGATAGTTTTCATTAGCTTCTGGAAACGTGATATTTGCAATTTAAGGCTTCAAAAATAATTTCATCGGTCTGAGCTCAGGTAAAGAATTATTTTATTACAAATTAATAGTTCTTTTTTACTTTTTCCACTAACACTGATTCTTTTTCAATTGACACAGTTTCCATTGTTCGCATCTTCTTACTTGTCTTGCTTTTTTTCAAACAAATTCAATAAGTTATTATTTAAATTTTCTAGCTAGTCGTATAACTTACTACTAACGTTTATCCATAAGCAGTAGTATTAGCTGTAAAACTCTATACGCTAGTGTCTAATTGATTGCTAATTATGTTTGGTCGTCTAAAATATGGTAAATAATAATTGACTCAAGTCGTGAGTAACTTTTTCTGTCTGTCTGTCTGCCTGTCTGTCTGTCTGTTCTGCCTGTCTGTCTGTTCTGCCTGTCTGTCTGCCTGTCTGTCTGTCTGTCTGTCTGTCTGTCTGTCTGTCTGTCCGTCTGTCTGCTCAATCTTGTTATCTCAAAATCATTCGCAGCAGACTGGTCTTTCTGAACTGCCAATCAGCGGCGGAGGCGGCGCCAGCGGCGACATCAGCGTCAGCGGGGTGATCCCGGATACGCAATTCCGCGGCATTACACTGGCAATCGTTGCCGGCACTCTGCTTGGCGGCATCCTACTGCCAAATGGTGCGTCTCAGTTCCCAGATCCCCAGACACAGAATCCCAGGTTGATTTTTAAAAGATTTCTAAACTTGAGCATGCGGCGCATTGTTTCCGCAGTTGAGTTCGTGCTCGGCATCACTGGCGCCCTGACCGGCTCCATCATCTGCTACATCCTGCCGGCCAGCTTCTCATTGTCCGTGTTCAAATCCAGCGGCCGCGCCATGGCGGTGGCCATCCTTCTGATCGGCCTCCTCGCCCTTTGCGTCAGCAGCTTCGCCGTGTTGGCTAAGCGCGAGGACGGCGAAGTCGGCCTCCAGGTCGGCGATCCTTTGCGTCATCCGAATAGCCGGGTTGGCGATGATCACAGGGGATGGAAAATCGCTGCGCCCGGAGATCGGCCCGTGATGCCGCGGGTCCCAATTAAGTTTATAGCAGGTGCGTGCGGGATCATTTTATGGTATCATTTTTTTCTAAAGGCAGTGGTAGACTCATTCTGATTGTTAATAGGGGATCTGGGATATTCAGGGTGTCAGGGTGAGGGATGGATTCTTCTATTTCAACGGAAAAAGAGAAGGAACAGAAAATACTAATGGTGCAGCTATTGCGCGGCGCAGCTGAAGGCTTTGTACAGCTGTTCAGTCCGTGGACTGGGGAGGCCACCACTCCAACCAGAATGTCCGCACTCAGCTATTGCTGCTATCCATTTTACAGCTGGGTGAACTGAAGCACTGCTTAATAAAGTCGCAGTTAAGTTTATCCCAGAGATCTATCGTTAATCCAGAGATCTATCGTTAGTCCAGGAGATCTATCGTTAACCCAGGAGATCTATCGGTAATCCCAGAGATTTATCGTTAACCCAGGAGATCTATCGTTAATCCAGGAATCTATCGTTAATTCCAGAGATTTATTGTTAACCCTGGAGATCTATCGTTAATCCAGGAATCTATCGTTAATTCCAGAGATTTATTGTTAACCCTGGAGATCTATCGTTAATCCCAGAGAATTATTGTTAATCCTGGAGATCTATCGTTAATCCAGGAGATCTATCGTTAATCCCAGAGATTTATTGTTAATCCTGGAGATCTATCGTTAATCCTGGAGATCTATCGTTAATCCCAGAGATCTATCGTTAATCAAGGAGATCTATCGTTAATCCCAGAAGTCTAAACAATTATCCCAGAGATCAATACATTCGTAGCAGAAATCGATACGTTAATCCCAAAGATCTTTACAATATTCCTATAGAGCAATTCTTAGCAAGACAACAAAGCTCTTAAAAGCTTCCTATCACGCACATATACTCATCAAGATTTCAATGGTGGATTTAAGTGGCGATTGTTTAGGGGATATTTCTGGGCCAGTATTCTCAATCCCTATTGTCCTTATAGTTATAGAAGCTAGGGAAATTATTCAGTTTTATCATATTTTACATCGATTGAAACACTGATTGCAGTTTCAGCACTGCCGCCTAAAGTTCAGAAGAGGTCACCAGCAGAACAGTCGCTAGCATCCGGTAATTAATCATGCAGTGCCGCATTTCCTAGTTCTAAAAAGTCGCTAATCGAATCTTAAAAACAATTTCTGCTTCAACTTCAGTCAATGAAGCCAGCCTGGAGCCGAGCGTGACGTCATCTGCCGCTCAGCTTCTCGGCTCCGGGCACCGCTTGTCGGCGTCTAGACAGAAACTGTCGGATAATCAAACATACTTGTAGTATTATATAGTTTTGCTGATAATCAAAACGATTCTACTGATTTCCTAATTGCCCTTAGCAACCGTCGAGCACCATATTTTAGCTTCAAGCATTGCAAAGTGCTCATTAATCTCTATATTTTTACCATCGCTGGCAAAAACTTTATTTCCTTTGCATACTACTTGGTTAGAAAATGTAAGTAGTTTTTTGAGACATTTTTCCTTATTGAGCCACTTCACATCGACTGCGAAAGTTAGATTTTTTTCTTCCCTGATGACTGCCAAAGTTCCTGAATTATCCACTATCACTATCGTAACCCACTTGATAGTGATAAGTGATAGCGAATTCTCAGAAAGTTTCTAAATTAAACACAATCACTAGCGCAACCCGCTTCGAATTCTCAGAAAATGGCAGAATTGTCTTAGAATCTGTAACCCACTTTAAAGTTTGTAAAAGTTATTTAAAATTCAATTCTTAAATTCTCCGCTTAAAACTCAAAGTAAGTGGCTCAATCAACTTTGCGGAATCTTACTGGGCTGTACTTTGGCACATACTTAAATGTACAGGCGGATGTCGATTTAACAGATAACGCTTGACTTTGTCGTACATTCTGCCTTCAAATTAGTCAATTTCTGTTTGTTTTTGTTTTATTTATTTTTATTAGTTCATTTTAGTGCCTACTTTTTGTCACACTTTACTATGCCGTTTTTAACCTAGAACTCTTATTAGATAGGCTCTGGCTTGTGTTATTCAGCTGTCTGTTCTAATATGAGCATGTTAGCATTCCAGTAAATTACCTTCCCATTCGTTTAATCCCTTGTCTTGTTTCAATGCAAGAATGCACTTAAATTATTAACTTGTCGAGATTACTGCTGGCGAAAAAATATAAATAATTGAAGTCCTTGATTTCGGTTACGTTTTCTTAAAAAAAGTGCGAACAGAAAATCACTTTTTTGCAATTAGTTTATTCTGTCTCAGACGTAAAAAAAATCGTAAAAAAATAATTTTTTTTTATGATTTGACATCATTAACAGTAGGACTACCAAGCCATTTTGCCGCCCGTTTTTATACCAAGGGGGTTTTCAGCGCCTGAATGCTAACAGCGCCACAGGCGATGGTATCCTTTGGTTGAGCTGCGCCTAATATTTAGGCTTGATCTGTGAAATTGGAGAAATTTGCGTCAGGGTTTCCATAGTGGCCTATTTCCACCTTGAAGGTCCAGCAGTCCCTAGATAGAGATAGGTGACCACCAAAGACGGAGATGATGCAGGCACATTCGGGTGACATGCTGATAAATTTTGAAGGACTGGCAAGGCCGCGCTGAGGCGCAGTGCTAATTCGTGTGTAGGTGCGTATGAAATGCACCTTCAGCGCTTATGGGAAAAATCTGACTTTTGGCCAGAACCATTGAATATCTCGACGGTCTTAAGAGCTGGCGACTTGGTTCTTGTTTCAGAAGATGCGCAACAAAATGTTGGCCCGTGTTCTTGAGTTTCGTGTGCTTGCGTTGCTCCGTTCGGCTGCAGCACAAAAATTGTCAGCGGAGGAATCGCCCTTGGTAGTTCCCCCGAAAATGAGAAATAATTTAGTCTAATTTTCATCCTTGATATTAGTTACAAAATATATTTGTAAGTAATCGTCCCAATGCTTCATAAATACGGTTAACTCTCTGAGCGGGACTGGGTGAAGAAAATTTACAAGTGATTGAATATCCTAAAATGATACAAATTAACTTTAAGAGTTCTGGTACACATAAACTTCAAACTATTAACTACAAAAATTAACTTCATCAGGTATAAAATCCAAAATAAATGTAGCGTTAAAAATCACTGGGAATCCGGTTGGTCCTCTTCCACCAGGTCTTGAACCACGAACCAGATGCAGTACAACTGAAATTAATGCGAATTAGTCTATTAAAGAATCATGATCGAAACGTACGTCGATGATCACGTCACTATATAAAAATCGGCCGAATTACGCAGGCATTGGGTAGTGACAGCCGAGTTCAAATGCCAAAAATTAAAACAATTGCTATTTTAGGCAATCTACCCATCTAGATCTTAGAATTGTCAATCTTGCCAGATTCTTAGTTGGGATTGTCAATCTGGCCAGATTCTCAGTTGGGATTGTCAATCTGGCCAGATTCTCAGTTGGGATTGTCAATCTTGCCAGATTCTTAGTTGGGATTGTCAATCTGGCCAGATTCTCAGTTGGGATTGTCAATCTGGCCAGATTCTTAGTTGGGATTGTCAATCTGGCCAGATTCTTAGTTGGGATTGTCAATCTTGACAGATTCTTAGTTGGGATTGTCAATCTTGTCAGATTCTCAGTTGGGATTGTCAATCTTGACAGATTCTTAGTTGGGATTGTCAATCTTGCCAGATTCTCAGTTGGGATTGTCAATCTTGACAGATTCTTAGTTGGGATTGTCAATCTTGTCAGATTCTCAGTTGGGATTGTCAATCTTGACAGATTCTTAGTTGGGATTGTCAATCTTGACAGATTCTTAGTTGGGATTGTCAATCTTGTCAGATTCTCAGTTGGGATTGTCAATCTTGACAGATTCTTAGTTGGGATTGTCAATATTGCCAGATTCTCAGTTGGGATTGCTCATTCTCCCAGATCCCCCGGTTGAGATTGTCATTCTTGCCAGATCCTCAATTGGGATTGTCAATCTAGCCAAATCCTTAGTTGGGATTGTCAATTTTCCCAGATCCTTAGTTAGGAATTTGAATCTTCTCAGATCCTCAGTTAGAATTTTAAATTTTCCCTGATCCTCAGACTGGGATCCCAAATTTTAGTATAATAAACTACAAAGCGTCAACAAATAAAAAACACACCTCGGCTACCAATGCAATCATGCGGCCAAGGAGCATCACAGCCATCGCTGCGTACATCGCCAAGACGGCCGGAGGCCAGCTGACATCGGCTAGCGGACTCCTGGCCATCAGGTACTGGCCCATGGGCAGGCCGAACAGGCCAGCCATGGCCAGGACACCCAGCGGATTGTAGAATCCATTGTCGAACACTCGCCCCAACCAGTCCGGCATTCGTCGCTGGGCGCGCCGTTTCCAAGTGCCAGCAGCGGCGCCCCGTCGCTGATTGGCTGCGAAGGCCAGCCATTCGACGCAGGTGAACAGCGGCGCCAGCCGGCTGCCGCTGAAGTGCCAGAGGCAGGCCCGGCCGAGGTTGTCGCAGATGACATCTAGCCAGGCGCCCAGACTCGAGGCTTGGTTGAAGCGCCGTGCGGCCCATCCGTCCACCAGATCCAACAGGGATGAGGCCGTGTAGCCAATGGGGAAGGCGGCCTCATTAAATGGCGAAAGCAACAGGCCGACAAGCAGTAGCAGAAGACGGGCATAGTCTGTCAACAAAATGTTAATTTGCAGATGATATTTACAGCTATGTAAATCTAATATACTAAAAATGAAAATCTTGCTTGCTTGCTTGCTTGCTTGCTTGTTTGCAATCGACTAGCTCCCGAACGGCTCAACCGATTTTCACAATTCCTTCGCCAAAAGATCACAAATGGGCCCGAATCGGTACACGTCTTTTTTCTAAGCTTAATTTCATTGCTAAGGGGATTAAATATTCGAAAAACAGTTTTAAATAGGCTTTTCTAATGCATTCTTGTTTCCAGCTTGTGCACAGTGAGGCTCCAGTGCCAATTTTTATGATTGCATCAGAGCCAGTTTTGATAACGAACTGATAAGAACTCACAGGGAGGCTACCCAGAGGGTAGCGAAGGCAGCTAGTCCACTATACTAAAAATGAAATGGTTGGTTGGTTGGTTGGTTGTAATTGATTTTCTTCCGAACGGCTCAACCGATTTTCACCATTTCTTCACCAAAAGATGCCAAATATGGGGACAATTTTACACGTATTTTTATTAAGCCTAACTTTATTGCTAAAGGGATTAAATATTCGAAAAACATGATTTTTCAAAGGTCAAACCATCTTGTCTAATACCTAAATCTGTGTATGTTTCTGCCTATGTCTGTCTGTCTGTCTGTCTGTCTGTCCGTATGTTTCACGTTTTAAGCTGAATGCCTGGACCATTTTCAACCGGATTTGTTGAATTCGATTCGAAATTTTCAGCCGGTGGTGTGGCTTAAAATTGGTTGAATTCTGTTTATATTAAGACTGTTAAATTGACAGAAAACTGTATTTTTTGCAAAGTTCATTCAAGTTCAAACATGCTCGGCTGCTCTGGCTTGCTAAAAGTGTTCATTTCATTAGATTGCATCAGCAGTGCCCAAGTTCAATTTACTCTCTTACCCTCTTTTCTGCATAGGCTAAAAAATCCATGCGCATCAATGTGCGTGTGGACCTTTCCTGCCGGCCAAATGAATTGCCCAGTGCTAAATGTGCATATCGTGTGTATTTGTGGGTCCCGCTTACCCTGGCTGGCTGAATTATTCATTGCTAGCCTAGACGCACTAAAATGTACACTTCTTAGCTAGCTAGCAGTGAGAGATTCAAACATAAATATGCAGATTTTTGTGCCCTCACATCAACGGTCGGATAGCCAGCTGGTAGGCACTTAGGCTAGGTTAGGCTAGGATTCCCGGCTCGAGTCCCCAGTGCGGCTGGCAAATTAATTGTCTTCATGGATGCCACCTGCTACTTTCAGTAACAGTCAGTGTGCTAAGTAACATTTTTTCTTTTGTATGTTTCACGTATGTTTCACGTTTTTAAGCTGAATGCTAAATGAGATTATCGCTTACATTTGCGATTGGCTGCTGCATTCAATACAGAAATTTCTGTATTGACAGGGTACAGTTTGTACAGGTACAAAGGCGAATGTACAAATCCACTATACTAAAAATGAAATGCTTGCTAAACCAGAGTCTGAATCATGGCTAAACCAGCGTCTGAATCATGGCTAAAGCAGAGTTTGAATCATGGCTAAACCAGAGTTTGAATCAAGGCGAAACCAGAGTTTGAATCATGGCTACACCAGAGTTTAAATCATGGCTAAAACAGAGTTTGAATCATGGCTAAAGCAGACTTTAAATCATCACAGCGTCTGAATCATGGCTAAACCAGAGTTTGAATCATGGCTAAATTAGAGTTTGAATCATGGTAAAACGAGAGTTTGAATCATAGCCCACCAGGGTTTAAAACATGGCGGAACCTGAGTTTGAATCTTGGCTAACCCAGCGTTTGAAAAATCAACGTCAACTGGGGAGTCATCATCAAAATGGGGATCAAGGTAAACTGGGTGATCATCATCAACTGGGGGATCATTGTCAACTGGAGGAACATTGTCAGCTGGAGGAACATTGTTAACTGGGGATCATCATCAATGGGAAGACTTCATCAACTGGGGGATCATTGTGAACTGGGGGATCTTTGTTAACTGGGGAATCATTCTCAACTGGTGGATCATTCTCAACTGGGGGATCATCATCAACTGGAGGATCATTGTGAACTGGGGGATCATTGTCAACTGTGGGATCATTGTCAACTGGGGGATCGTTGTCAACTGGGGGATCATTTTCAAATGGGGGATCATCATCAACTGGGGGATCATCATCAACTGGGGGATCATCATCAACTGGGGGATCATTGTGAACTGGGCAAAACGAGAGTTTGAATCATAGCCCACCAGGGTTTAAAACATGGCGAAATCTGAGTTTGAATCTTGGCTTACCCAGCGTTTGAAAAATCAACGTCAACTGGGGAGTCATCATCAAAATGGGGATCATGGTAAAATGGGGGATAATCGTCAACTGGGGGATCATGGTAAACTGGGGGATAATTGTCAACTGGGGAATCATCATCAAATGGGGGATCATGGTCAACTTGGGGATCATTGTCAACTGGGTGATCATCATCAACTGGGGATCATCATCAACTGGGGGTTCATTGTCAACTGTGGGATCATTGTCAACCGGCGGGATCATTGTCAACTGGGGGATCATTGTCAACTGGGGGATCATTGTCAACTGGGGGGTAATGTTCAACTGGGGGATAATTGTCAACTGGGGAATCATCATCAAATGGGGGATCATGGTCAACTTGGGGATCATTGTCAACTGGGTGATCATCATCAACTGGGGGATCATCATCAACTGGGGGATCGTTGTCAACTGGGGGTTCATTGTCAACTGTGGGATCATTGTCAACTGGGGGATCATTGTCAACTCGGGGATCATTGTGAACTGGTGGATCGTTGTCAACTGGGGGTTCATTGTCAACTGGGTGATCATCATCAACTGGGGGATCATTGTCAATTGGGGGAACATTGTCAACTGGAAGAACATTGTTAACTGGGGATCGTCATCAATGGGGAGTCATCATCAACTGGGGGATCATTGTGAACTGGAGGATCTTTGTCAACTGGGGGATCATTGTCAACTGGGGGATCATTGTCAACTGGGGGATCATTGTCAACTGGGGGATCATTGTCAACTGGGGGATCATTGTCAACTGGGGGTTCATTGTCAACTGGGGGATCATTGTCAACTGGGGGATCATTGTCAACTGGGGGATCGTTGTCAACTGGGGGTTCATTGTCAACTGGGGGATCATTGTCAACTGGGGGATCATTGTCAACTGGGGGATCATCATCAACTGGGGGATCATTGTCAACTGGGGGTTCATTGTCAACTGTGGGATCATTGTCAACGGGCGGGATCATTGTCAACTGGGAGATCATCATCAACGGGGGGATCATCATCAAATGGGGGATCATTGTCAACTGTGGGATCATTTTCAACTGGGGGTTCATTGTCAACTGGGGGATCATTGTCAACTGGGGGATCATTGTCAACTGGGGGATCGTTGTCAACTGGGGGTTCATTGTCAACTGGGGGATCATTGTCAACTGGGGGATCATTGTCAACTGGGGGATCATCATCAACTGGGGGATCATTGTCAACTGGGGGTTCATTGTCAACTGTGGGATCATTGTCAACGGGCGGGATCATTGTCAACTGGGAGATCATCATCAACGGGGGGATCATCATCAAATGGGGGATCATTGTCAACTGTGGGATCATTTTCAACTGGGGGATCATTGTCAACTGGGGTATTATTGTCAACTGGGGGTTCATTGTCAACTGGGGGATCATTGTCAACTGGGGGATCATTGTAGCTTTAAAAAGCTGTAAATTCAGCTGCTAAAAAGTATATACTAGACGAATTAAAAGTATTTCTGCTCCCCGAAGGGGGGCAAAACTTGCTAGTCTAATATACTAAAAATGAAAATCTTGCTTGCTTGCTTGCTTGCTTGCTTGTTTGCAATCGACTAGCTCCCGAACGGCTCAACCGATTTTCACAATTCCTTCGCCAAAAGATCACAAATGGGCCCGAATCGGTACACGTCTTTTTTCTAAGCTTAATTTCATTGCTAAGGGGATTAAATATTCGAAAAACAGTTTTAAATAGGCTTTTCTAATGCATTCTTGTTTCCAGCTTGTGCACAGTGAGGCTCCAGTGCCAATTTTTATGATTGCATCAGAGCCAGTTTTGATAACGAACTGATAAGAACTCACAGGGAGGCTACCCAGAGGGTAGCGAAGGCAGCTAGTCCACTATACTAAAAATGAAATGGTTGGTTGGTTGGTTGGTTGTAATTGATTTTCTTCCGAACGGCTCAACCGATTTTCACCATTTCTTCACCAAAAGATGCCAAATATGGGGACAATTTTACACGTATTTTTATTAAGCCTAACTTTATTGCTAAAGGGATTAAATATTCGAAAAACATGATTTTTCAAAGGTCAAACCATCTTGGCCTATTGAGAATTTTACTCACTGCCGCTGAATTGGAATTGCATCGTCAAATTGCGCAACACCCCCTCGCTGACTGAGTTAGAAGCCTGCACTCTGGAGACAAATTTGAAATCAATGTACACAACCAACCGCGAGACTGAGTGTACTCTATTTTCTCACTTCATTGTACAAAGCCAGAACTTTGAGAATTCATTTTATAAGGCTGATTTTTGCACCCACCAACCAACAGTCGGAATAGCCGATGTGTAGGCACTAGGAATAGGTTATAGGCTAGGCTAGGGTTCGATTCTGCACTGCGTCAAATCATTTAGACTAATTTTCAGCCAGTAGTGATTGAAGATTATTTTGATTTTTTTTTTCATTTCGTAAATAAAATATCATAAATCATAGCAAACCTGAGTTTGAATCATGGCAAAAATAGAGCTTGAATCATGGCTAAACCAGCGTCTGAATCATGGCTAAACCAGAGCTTGAATCATGGCTAAACCAGAGTCTGAATCATGGCTAAACTGGAGTCTGAATCATGGCTAAACCAGAGTCTGAATCATGGCTAAACCAGAGCTTGAATCATGGCAAAACCAGCGTCTGAATCATGGCTAAACCAGCGTCTGAATCATGGCTAAAGCAGAGTTTGAATCATGGCTAAACCAGAGTCTGAATCATTGCTTAACCAGAGTTTGAATCATGGCTAAACCAGAGTCCGAATCATGGCTAAACCAGAGTTTGAATCATGGCTAAACCAGAGTCTGAATCATGGCTAAACCAGAGTTTGAATCATGGCAAAACCAGAGTCTGAATCATGGCTAAACCAGAGCTTGAATCATGGCAAAACCACCGTCTGAATCATGGCTAAACCAGCGTCTGAATCATTGCTAAACCAGAGTTTGAATCATGGCTAAACCAGAGTCTGAATCATGGCTAAACCAGAGTTTGAATCATGGCTAAACCAGAGTCTGAATCATGGCTAAACCAGAGCTTGAATCATGGCAAAACCAGCGTCTGAATCATGGCTAAACCAGCGTCTGAATCATGGCTAAAGCAGAGTTTGAATCATGGCTAAACCAGAGTTTGAATCATGGCTAAACCAGAGTTTGAATCATGGCTAAACCAGAGTTTGAATCATGGCTAAACCAGAGTTTGAATCATGGCAAAAGCAGAGTTTGAATCATGGCTAAACCAGAGTTTGAATCATGGCTAAACCAGAGTTTAAATCATGGCTAAACCAGAGTCTGAATCATGGCTTAACCAGAGTTTGAATCATGGCTAAACCAGAGTTTGAATCATGGCTAAACCAGAGTTTGAATCATGGCTAAACCAGAGTTTGAATCATGGCTAAACCAGATCTTGAATCATGGCTAAACCAGAGTCTTAATCATAGCTAAACCAGATCTTGAATCATGGCTAAACCAGAGTTTGAATCATGGCTAAACCAGAGTTTCAATCATGGCTAAAACAGAGTTTCAATCATGGCTAAACCAGAGTTTGAATCATGGCTAAACCAGAGTTTGAATCATGGCTAAACCAGAGTTTGAATCATGGCTAAACCAGAGTTTAAAATCATGGCTAAACCAGAGTTTGAATCATGGCTAAACCAGAGTTTGAATCATGGCTAAACCAGAGTCTTAATCATAGCTAAACCAGATCTTGAATCATGGCTAAACCAGCGTTTGAATCATGGCTAAACCAGAGTTTGAATCACGGCTAAACCAGAGTTTGAATCATGGCTTAACCAGAGTTTGAATCATGGCTAAACCAGAGTTTGAATCATGGCTAAACCATAGTTTGAATCATAGCTAAACCATAGTTTGAATCATGGCTAAACCAGAGTCTGAATCATGGCTAAACCAGAGTTTGAATCATGGCTAAACCAGAGTTTGAATCATGGCTAAACCAGAGTTTGAATCATGGCTAAACCAGAGTCTTAATCATAGCTAAACCAGAGTCTTAATCATAGCTAAACCAGATCTTGAATCATGGCTAAACCAGAGTCTTAATCATAGCTAAACCAGATCTTGAATCATGGCTAAACCATAGTTTGAATCATGGCTAAACCAGAGTTTCAATCATGGCTAAACCAGAGTTTGAATCATGGCTAAACCAGAGTTTGAATCATGGCTAAACCAGAGTTTGAATCATGGCTAAACCAGAGTTTAAAATCATGGCTAAACCAGAGTTTGAATCATGGCTAAACCAGAGTTTGAATCATGGCTAAACCAGAGTCTTAATCATAGCTAAACCAGATCTTGAATCATGGCTAAACCAGCGTTTGAATCATGGCTAAACCAGAGTTTAAAATCATGGCTAAACCAGAGTTTGAATCATGGCTTAACCAGAGTTTGAATCATGGCTAAACCAGAGTTTGAATCATGGCTAAACCAGAGTTTGAATCATGGCTAAACCAGAGTCTGAATCATGGCGTAACCAGAGTTTGAATCATGGCTAAACCAGAGTTTGAATCATGGCTAAACCAGAGTTTGAATCATGGCAAAAGCAGAGTTTGAATCATGGCTAAACCAGAGTTTGAATCATGGCTAAACCAGAGTTTAAATCATGGCTAAACCAGAGTCTGAATCATGGCTTAACCAGAGTTTGAATCATGGCTAAACCAGAGTTTGAATCATGGCTAAACCAGAGTTTGAATCATGGCTAAACCAGAGTTTGAATCATGGCTAAACCAGATCTTGAATCATGGCTAAACCAGAGTCTTAATCATAGCTAAACCAGATCTTGAATCATGGCTAAACCAGAGTTTGAATCATGGCTAAACCAGAGTTTCAATCATGGCTAAAACAGAGTTTCAATCATGGCTAAACCAGAGTTTGAATCATGGCTAAACCAGAGTTTGAATCATGGCTAAACCAGAGTTTGAATCATGGCTAAACCAGAGTTTAAAATCATGGCTAAACCAGAGTTTGAATCATGGCTAAACCAGAGTTTGAATCATGGCTAAACCAGAGTCTTAATCATAGCTAAACCAGATCTTGAATCATGGCTAAACCAGCGTTTGAATCATGGCTAAACCAGAGTTTGAATCACGGCTAAACCAGAGTTTGAATCATGGCTTAACCAGAGTTTGAATCATGGCTAAACCAGAGTTGAATCATGGCTAAACCATAGTTTGAATCATAGCTAAACCATAGTTTGAATCATGGCTAAACCAGAGTCTGAATCATGGCTAAACCAGAGTTTGAATCATGGCTAAACCAGAGTTTGAATCATGGCTAAACCAGAGTTTGAATCATGGCTAAACCAGAGTCTTAATCATAGCTAAACCAGAGTCTTAATCATAGCTAAACCAGATCTTGAATCATGGCTAAACCAGAGTCTTAATCATAGCTAAACCAGATCTTGAATCATGGCTAAACCATAGTTTGAATCATGGCTAAACCAGAGTTTCAATCATGGCTAAACCAGAGTTTGAATCATGGCTAAACCAGAGTTTGAATCATGGCTAAACCAGAGTTTGAATCATGGCTAAACCAGAGTTTAAAATCATGGCTAAACCAGAGTTTGAATCATGGCTAAACCAGAGTTTGAATCATGGCTAAACCAGAGTCTTAATCATAGCTAAACCAGATCTTGAATCATGGCTAAACCAGCGTTTGAATCATGGCTAAACCAGAGTTTAAAATCATGGCTAAACCAGAGTTTGAATCATGGCTTAACCAGAGTTTGAATCATGGCTAAACCAGAGTTTGAATCATGGCTAAACCAGAGTTTGAATCATGGCTAAACCAGAGTCTGAATCATGGCGTAACCAGAGTTTGAATCATGGCTAAACCAGAGTTTGAATCATGGCTAAACCAGAGTTTGAATCATGTCTAAACCAGAGTCTGAATCATGGCTAAACCAACGTTTGAATCATGGCTAACCTAGAGTCTGAATCATGGCTAAATTTGAATCAAGGCGAAACCAGAGTTTGAATCATGGCTACACCAGAGTTTAAATCATGGCTAAAACAGAGTTTGAATCATGGCAAAAGCAGACTTTAAATCATCACAGCGTCTGAATCATGGCTAAACCAGAGTTAGAATCATGGCTAAACCAGAGTTTGAATCATGGTAAAACGAGAGTTTGAATCATAGCCCACCAGGGTTTAAAACATGGCGAAACCTGAGTTTGAATCTTGGCTAACCCAGCGTTTGAAAAATCAACGTCAACTGGGGAGTCATCATCATAATGGGGATCAAGGTAAACTGGGGGATAATCGTCAACTGGAGGATCTTGGTAAACTGGGGGATCATTGTCAACTGGGGGATAATTGTCAACTGGGGAATCATCATCAAATGGGGGATCATGGTCAACTTGGGGATCATTGTCAACTGGGGGATCATTGTCAACTGGGGGATCATTCTCAACTGGGGGATCATGGTCAACTTGGGGATCATTGTCAACTGGGGGATCTTTGTCAACTGGGGGATCATTGTCAACTGTGGGATCATTGTCAACTGGGGAATCATTGTCAACTGGGGGATCATTGTCAACTGGGGGTTCATTGTCAACTGGGGGATCATTGTCAACTGGGGGATCATTGTCAACTTGGGGATCATCATCAACTGGGGGATCATTGTCAACTGGGGGTTCATTGTCAACCGGCGGGATCATTGTCAACTGGGGGATCATTGTCAACTGGGGGAACATTCTCAACTGGGGGATCATTGTCAACTGGGGGATCATTGTCAACTGGGGGGGAATTGTGTTCAACTGGGGGATCATTGTCAACTGGGGGATCATTGTCAACTGGGGGATCATTGTTAACTGGGGGATCATTGTCAACTGGGGGATCATTGTCAACTGGGGGATCATTGTCAACTGGGGGAACATTGTCAACTGGAGGAACATTTTTAACTGGGGATCATCATCAATGGGGAGACTTCATCAACTGGGGGATCATTGTGAACTGGGGGATCTTTGTTAACTCGGGGATCATTGTCAACTGGGGGATCATTCTTAACTGGGGGATCATTGTCAACTGGGGGATCATTTTCCACTGGGAGATCATCATCAACTGGGGGATCATCATCAACCGGCGGGATCATTGTCAACTGGGGGATCATTCTCAACTGGGGGATCATTCTCAACTGGGGGATCATTGTCAACTGGGGGATCATTGTCAACTGGGGGGAATTGTGTTCAACTGGGGGATCATTGTCAACTGGGGGATCATTGTCAACTGGGGGATCATTCTCAACTGGGGGTTCATTGTCAACCGGCGGGATCATTGTCAACTGGGGGGAATTGTGTTCAACTGAGGGATCATTGTCAACTGGGGGATGATTGTCAACTGGGGGACCATTGTCAACTGGGGGATCATTGTCAACTGGGGGATCATTGTCAACTGGGGGATCATTGTCAACTGGGGGAACATTGTAAATTGGAGGAACATTTTTAACTGGGGATCATCATCAATGGGGAGACTTCATCAACTGGGGGATCATTGTGAACTGGGGGATCTTTGTCAACTGGGGAATCATTGTCAACTGGGGAATCATTCTCAACTGGGGGATCATCATCAACTGGGGGATCATCATCAACTGGGGGATCATTGTGAACTGGGGGAGTCATCATCAAAATGGGGATCATTGTGAACTGGGGGATCTTTTTCAACTGGGGGATCATTGTCAACTGTGGGATAATTGTCAACTGGGGGATCATTGTCAACTGGGGGATCATTGTCAACTGGGGGATCGTTGTCAACTGGGGGTTCATTGTCAACTGGGGGATCATTGTCAACTGGGGGATCATTGTCAACTGGGGGATCATCATCAACTGGGGGATCATTGTCAACTGGGGGTTCATTGTCAACTGTGGGATCATTGTCAACCGGCGGGATCATTGTCAACTGTGGGATCATTGTCAACTGGGGGATCATTGTCAAATGGGGGATCATTGTCAACTGGGGGATCATCATCAACTGGGGGATCATTGTCAACTGGGGGAACATTGTCAACTGGAGGAACATTGTTAACTAGGGATCATCATCAATGGGGAGACTTCATCAACTGGGGGATCATTGTGAACTGGGGGATCTTTGTTAACTGGGGGATCATTGTCAACTGTGGGATCATTGTCAACTGGGAATCATTGTCAACTGGGGGATCATTGTCAACTGGGGGTTCATTGTCAACTGGGGGATCATTGTCAACTGGGGATCATTGTCAACTTGGGGATCATCATCAACTGGGGGATCATTGTCAACTGGGGGTTCATTGTCAACCGGCGGGATCATTGTCAACTGGGGGATCATTGTCAACTGGGGGAACATTCTCAACTGGGGGATCATTGTCAACTGGGGGATCATTGTCAACTGGGGGGGAATTGTGTTCAAACTGGGGGATCATTGTCAACTGGGGGATCATTGTCAACTGGGGGATCATTGTTAACTGGGGGATCATTGTCAACTGGGGGATCATTGTCAACTGGGGGATCATTGTCAACTGGGGGAACATTGTCAACTGGAGGAACATTTTTAACTGGGGATCATCATCAATGGGGAGACTTCATCAACTGGGGGATCATTGTGAACTGGGGGATCTTTGTTAACTCGGGGATCATTGTCAACTGGGGGATCATTCTTAACTGGGGGATCATTGTCAACTGGGGGATCATTTTCCACTGGGAGATCATCATCAACTGGGGGATCATCATCAACCGGCGGGATCATTGTCAACTGGGGGATCATTCTCAACTGGGGGATCATTCTCAACTGGGGGATCATTGTCAACTGGGGGATCATTGTCAACTGGGGGGAATTGTGTTCAACTGGGGGATCATTGTCAACTGGGGGATCATTGTCAACTGGGGGATCATTCTCAACTGGGGGTTCATTGTCAACCGGCGGGATCATTGTCAACTGGGGGGAATTGTGTTCAACTGAGGGATCATTGTCAACTGGGGGATCATTGTCAACTGGGGGACCATTGTCAACTGGGGGATCATTGTCAACTGGGGGATCATTGTCAACTGGGGGATCATTGTCAACTGGGGGAACATTGTAAATTGGAGGAACATTTTTAACTGGGGATCATCATCAATGGGGAGACTTCATCAACTGGGGGATCATTGTGAACTGGGGGATCTTTGTTAACTGGGGGATCATTGTCAACTGGGGGATCATTCTCAACTGGGGGATCATTGTCAACTGGGTGATCATCATCAACTGGGGGATCATTGTCAACTGCGGGAACATTGTCAACTGGAGGAACATTGTTAACTGGGGATCATCATCAATGGTGAGACTTCATCAACTGGGGGATCATTGTGAACTGGGGGATCTTTGTCAACTGGGGGATCATTGTCAACTGGGGAATCATTCTCAACTGGGGATCATCATCAACTGGGGGATCATCATCAACTGGGGGATCATTGTGAACTGGGGGAGTCATCATCAAAATGGGGATCATTGTGAACTGGGGGATCTTTTTCAACTGGGGGATCATTGTCAACTGTGGGATAATTGTCAACTGGGGGATCATTGTCAACTGGGGGATCATTGTCAACTGGGGGATCGTTGTCAACTGGGGGTTCATTGTCAACTGGGGGATCATTGTCAACTGGGGGATCATTGTCAACTGGGGGATCATCATCAACTGGGGGATCATTGTCAACTGGGGGTTCATTGTCAACTGTGGGATCATTGTCAACCGGCGGGATCATTGTCAACTGTGGGATCATTGTCAACTGGGGGATCATTGTCAAATGGGGGATCATTGTCAACTGGGGGATCATCATCAACTGGGGGATCATTGTCAACTGGGGGAACATTGTCAACTGGAGGAACATTGTTAACTAGGGATCATCATCAATGGGGAGACTTCATCAACTGGGGGATCATTGTGAACTGGGGGATCTTTGTTAACTGGGGGATCATTGTCAACTGGGGGATCATTGTCAACTGGGGGATCATTGTCAACTGGGGGATCATTGTCAACTGGGTGATCATCATCAACTGGGGGATCATTGTCAACTGGGGGAACATTGTCAACTGGAGGAACATTGTTAACTAGGGATCATCACTAATGGGGAGACTTCATCAACTGGGGGATCATTGTGAACTGGGGGATCTTTGTTAACTGGGGGATCATTGTCAACTGGGGGATCATTCTCAACTGGGGGATCATTGTCAACTGGGGGATCATTTTCAACTGGGGGATCATTTTCAACGGGGGGATCATCATCAACTGGGGGATCATTGTCAACTGGGGGATCATTGTCAACTGGGTGATCATCATCAACTGGGGGATCATTGATAACTTTGGGAACATTGTCAACTGGAGGAACATTGTTAACTGGGGATCATCATCAATGGGGAGACTTCATCAACTGGGGGATCATTGTGAACTGGGGGATCTTTGTTAACTGGGGGATCATTGTCAACTGGGGGATCATTCTCAACTGGGGATCATGGTCAACTGGGGGATCATTTTCAACTGGGGGATCATTTTCAACTGGGGGATCATCATCAACTGGGGGGATCATTGTCAACTGGGGGATCATTCTCAACTGGGGGATCATTGTCAACTGGGGGATCATTCTCAACTGGGGGATCATTGTCAACTGGGGGATCATTGTGAACTGGGGGATCTTTGTCAACTGGGGGATCATTGTCAACTGTGGGATCATTGTCAACTGTGGGATCATTGTCAAATGGGGGATCATTGTCAACTGGGGGATCGTTGTCAACTGGGGGTTCATTGTCAACTGGGGGTTCATTGTCAACTGGGGGATCATTGTCAACTGGGGGATCATTGTCAACTGTGGGATCATTGTCAACCGGCGGGATCATTGTCAACTGGGGGTTCATTGTCAACTGGGGGATCATTGTCAACTGGGGGATCATTGTCAACTGGGGGATCATTGTAACTTTAAAAAGCTGTAAATTCAGCTGCTAAAAAGTATATACTAGACGAATTAAAAGTATTTCTGCTCCCCGAAGGGGGGCAAAACTTGCTAGTATGTTTAACTAAATTAAACACCACACTCCCAGACACGAAGGCACAAAATTTCACACCACGCAGCGCGAAGAGACAAGGCTGGGCAGCACGCGGGCGCCGGCTGAAATACGACCCAGCACAAGGCGGAGGGGTGGGTGTCTGGGGTGGGTGTTTACAACCAATCAGCGAACACCGATTGGACACTCAATTCTTCAGATGTTTTAAAGGAAAATTGTCACTTTTACTTTTGTTTTAATCGGCTTTGAAACTAGTAGCTATTGCTTTTTAAGTAATTATATTCTTACCAGCAACTTTACCAAGTAACTAGTTTAATAAATATTTCAAAGAATATATGCAAGGTGCACTCACTTTTAGCAAATCAAAAAACTCCTCAAATTAAAAACCTGTTTGATATTTCCTGCTTTGCTTATTATAAATTATGTAGAGAATATTTTAACAAAAAACTTTCATTTCATTCTAATTTTTTGCCAGATGTGTTTGTAAATAAAACTTACCAATTATGTTGGGCACAAACAAGAAAATATTTCTTCCATTTTTAAGTTCCTTCTTCATTCTAGCTGTAAATTATAAAATGACAATGTATCAATCTTTTTAGACCTACAAAGCTATCAGTTCTTAATAAATTAAAAATTATTAAAATAAATACAGACAGTTTGCAACGAATACATTGTGAAAATATATGTTTCCAAACAAGTTTTGCCATACTTTTTCAAAACCAATGCTATATATACTAGATAATTTTAATCCTTACTATATTTTCTACCAGTTACTCGTTGCTTAATAACTCAGTAAACTAATAAATGCTTATAATACTTATACATATTCATTTTTACAACACTAGGCCTACTTAGTTAGTAAACATATAAATAGTTAGATTCTTCATGTCAATTGCAATTACTGTCTCAGAAACAAATAAAGAAATAGCTGACAACATTTTATTGCTAAATAAATGCAGACTACATCTGTGTAATCTCGCAAACACACTTTACTTAAGTGCGTTCGCATTTTTATGTATTGCCCTGTAAGGATTTAATTGTTCTAAAACGATTTTCATTCTTTCAGTTGAGTTATCTATGTTAAACAATTTTGTCTTCCTTAATAAAGTGTAACGCACCTCTGTTTCTGAAAGCTTCATTTTTAATTCGATGTTTCTTAGAAACTTTGAAAGTTAAATAATTGCCATAGCGATAAGAAGAAGTCAATCACGATTTGTTTTTAATGAATTCCCCACTAGTACTCATGTGATGCATGATTTAAAACACTACATGATGCATAATCGCTTCACTGATTTAATAGGATGAAAGCAACAAAATTATCTTCCACGTACCCTGGCAGTGTGTGCATGGGCCGCCGCGAATTTATTAACAATTAAAGGCTGCAGATGACTGTTTCTAAACCCGAGATGCTAAGTGAATCATAACACGGATGCATTATTGACTGTTACTTGGGCTGAGAAAAAAATTTCTGTGAGCCTTTGACATTTCTATAATTATTCACGAAATTAGAAATAAGATCCGAGAAGTGAATGCAAAAATGGTACTAATTGCAATCGACACAAACCTTCACAATATTTCGAGACTTTTGTGCTTAATCGATTTTAAAAGCGTTGTCTCTAAAGCTGCAGAAAAAAATGGATGCGACTATGAAATAGCCAAAAAAGTGGTAAAACATGTTTAAAAAATAAATGAGGATAAACACTTCGAGCAATGTGTTATACTTAGAAATATAACGGTTTCGTTTATATAATGTGGCCTGACTTCACAAGTAAAGAATTAATTAAAGTGCACATTACTTGTCTTTGAGTCCATTTACTTTTTTAATAATGTACGACCTAAGGATATATGTAAAGCTACGTTATATATCACAACTACTGGAACTCATTGTCCTAATTTAATGCGACCATAAATGTTCTTTAAGTGAAAATTGATCCCACCTTTGTTGAACTGAACTGAACTGCAATTTTACGTATCCATAAGTAGTGGTCAAGTGTGCACTGGATTTTATGATTTATTTAGTCAAAGATAAAAAATGAAATCTTTCAGGGCGTGGAATTCTAAACTGACAGTGCATCATTATCGAGGTAGGATGGATCGAGCTCTTAAGTCAAAGAATGCCTATCCGAAAAATCGAAATCAATTCCCCAGCTTCCGCTCGAACCAACTCCATCCTCTCGAGGAATATTTTCCTACTTTATTATACGCTTGAGCAATTTCGTCAGCGGGACCTCTCACTAACTCGAAGCTATAAAACCGCGGAGCTGCCGAACTCGATCTTCAAGCTCAACTCCAAAGTCGAAAGTTTATAGAACCGGCGGACCCACGGGAGCTGCCCCAATGATCAGGTTATCGTGCTCATATTGACCATCACACGGACTGTCTTGAAAAACATGGCTGGACTTATTTTTCAGGTCTAGCCGGCTGCTGGTGCACTAGTTTTAGTTTTGTCTACAAATATGTAACCGCAGTATGAGCGTGCAAATCCGTGTCTCGAAGATTTCAACCTTTCATGGAATTTAGCTCGTACATTCACAGGTTTATTATTTTCAATGTTTATACATTTAACTATCCATGTAGTACATTAACTTCTCTGAATTGACTTCTGAATTGAATCAAAAAATTCCATTGCTCGAAATATTTAGCTCTCGAGCAATTCAAAATGAAGCTTAATTTTGACCTGCGCTCAGATGCGAGTAAAAGCAAATTTTAGCTTTGTAGTGGGCGGACTGAAGACTGACTGTACATTTGTCTGCATATGATCCTATAGACACTAAAATAGGTTTTCACAATGCCAGTGAAAATACTCATACGAGCTAAAAGCATGTCCATAATTGGTATTTAATTTGGAATGCGCGAACTGCATTTCTACGCATTCCTACACTTGCTCACATTGTATGTGCTCTAGTCACATTGCTAGCCTGCTCAGCCTTATCTCTGTTTCGTTATACACGCAAATTTTAAACTAAAACAACGAATTATTAAATAATCGAGTTGTATGCCTTATTTTTTAACCACATTCTAGCCATTTTTCTCTTAAGAATATTCCCCATTTTTTATTAGGCACATAGCTATAGCTAGGTAAGAAATGCGGTTGGGTCCCAGTCCGCGGACTGAACAGATGTACACAAGCCTTTGGAAGTGCCAGGCCAGAAGCTGTGGGTGTGCTACTGACTTGCTCAGCTGGGTTGAGTGTAGTACATATGGAGTTGGAGTCTATTGTGTCCGTATTTTACTCGTGTATTATATAAATAATCAAATATAATCAAATCGAATTTTAAGTCTCTTGACATGCGAAAAAGACCACGCTATTCCCCCCGGGGACTGGCCACGCTATTCCCCCCGGGGACTGGCCACGCTATTCCCCCCCGGGGACTGGCAGCGCTATTCCCCCCGGGGACTGGCCACGCTATTCCCCCCGGGGAAAGACCACGCTATCCCCCCCGGGGAAAGACCACGCTATTCCCCCCCCGGGGAAAGACCACGCTATTCCCCCCCCCCGGGGAAAGACCACGCTATTCCCCCCGTGTAAAGGTCCGGCTATTCCCCCCCCCCCGGGGAAAGACCACGCTATTCCCCCCGTGTAAAGGTCACGCTATTCCCACCCCCCGGGGAAAGACCACGCTATTCCCCACCCGGGGAAAGACCACGCTATTCCCCACCCGGGGAAAGACCACGCTATTCCCCCCGTGTAAAGGTCACGCTATTCCCCCCGTTTAAATGTCACGCTATTCCCCCCTCCCGGGGAAAGACCACGCTATTCTCCCCGTGTAAAGGTCACGCTATTCCCCCCGGGGAAAGACCACGCTATTCCCCCCGTGTAAAGGTCACGCTATTCCCCCCGTTTAAATGTCACGCTATTCCCCCCTCCCGGGGAACGCTATTCCCCCCGTGTAAAGGTCACGCAATATATAAATTATTAAACAATTTAATAAACAATAATGGCCGACAATGCCGACATGGTAACAAAGCCAATTTATGCGCAGAATAAATGCGTCTACATTGGTGGTTTTTGCCACTTGTCACAACGTTGAATCGTTGAATATCTTGACGACGCCGATGCTTAGTGATTCTGGAAGTGGTTCAAAAAGATTCAGGAAATTTTTGTCCGTGTTCCATTTCCATGGCCATTGGTAGAATATTTTAGGAGATTCAAAAAAAATCTGGTTATTCGAAATACCCCCCGTAGTCTACTGTTAAATCTGTTAAATTAGCTTTAAAATCAAAATATTTTTCTTCCGAAGTACTAGTTTTTCGTTTCATCACAACATTGTTAATCGTGTGATGCCTTTTCGATACTTTATTCATAGCTAGCTAAACAAAAATTAAAAAATGTTTAAAATCCATATCAAGGTGACTGCTCATTGGTTCGCTCCGAGAATTACGAGCTAGCTTCTTTTACAAGCAAAGCAGCACCTTAGTAGCTGGGTGGTGCTCGTGTGATGCACAAATGGACAGCCTTGGGTGGTCCGCGTCAACATAGGATCTCAGGGACTGTCTTGTGCGCGAGTACAGAATAGTACCGAATCTAAATAAAGGCGCCCTCACTGCGAAACCATCTCTCTAGCCTCCTCTGGAATTTCTAATGTCCAAACCAGGCCGCCCACCTCTTTTGGCCAGCCAAGAAATGCTAAAAGAAAACGAGGACAGTAAGCTGTGAGCAGCAACTCAGAGGGTCTTCTTTCTCTGCCTGTCTATCTTCGCCATTGGGCAGTACGGTTTCGGCACGGCTTGTGCGGAGCGGCAAGGGCGTGGGAGTGGGCCCCGGGCTCTCATGGAGTGGGCGCCGCGCTCTACCCTCCGTCCAAAAGCAGGTGCCGGCACAATTTTTCTCTATTTATCTCAATCTCTGTCAGTTTTGTGCAGTAATTCTTCTTCTTCTGCTGAATTGGCTGCTTTTGCTTGCTCTGCGCCTGCAGCCCAACTGTTTGCTTGATAAAGTTAAAGACCAAGGGCTGCCAGCTGATCGACAGGTCCCTGGCAATCCCAGCTCACCTCACTCGTGACTAATAATCCGATTTTCGCGACTTAAAAAGCTTGAAAAGCCCAATAAAGCAATGCTATGATGATCTGCTGACACTTTTGAAGCTTGTCACCACCGGCTGTCATCCTTCATGCAGCTGAGTGACCGCCTGCTGCTTCTGCTGCTGCCGCTGCTGCTGCCGCTGCCGGATTCAACGTTCGGCCAGCGAAACTGGCTGCGGCACCGGCGGCAGCAGCCATGGAAGAAGCTGCCTGCGCTGCAGTCGCCGCAGACTGTGTGCGGTCGCGAGTTTCACGACGCCCAGTCGAAATGGCTGCAATCCGACCTGGTGGTGCACGCGAACTGGCTGGCCAGTGACGAGGCCACTCCCACAGACTCCGGTCTCTACAATGTCACCCTGACTGTCACCAAACAGATGAAGCCTTGGCGACAGGACCTCACTGGTCAGAGGATCGTAGTCGGCACCTTCAATAACACCCGGGTGCGTGGCCAGCGGGCCAGACAGCGCCAGACCTGCGTGCCGTGCGACTTGCGTCGTCGTCGCGTTGGCTACGTGTTCTTCCTGGCCGCCATGCCAGAGCCGGGTCTCTTCTTCCGGCACGCCTTCCTGCCGGTACGGTACAAGCAACGGCTTAACGCCAAGTTCGACCGGCTGCAGTGCAACGAGATGCAGGCCTGTCGTGAGTGTCGAATGTTCTGTTGGTTTAGAATTGCTAACGATTTAAATTCCAGCTTCGTATTCTAACAAAACATTAAAAAACCTAAGGCAAATTGGCTGGAAGAGGTGTGAGGCCTGGCCAGTAGTGTGCAGACTGGTTTATATCTGAGGTTTGAGGCCTGGCCAGTAGTGTGCAGACTGGTTTATATCTGAGGTTTGAGGCCTGGCCAGTAGTGTGCAGACTGGTTTATATCTGAGGTGTGAGGCTTGGCTAGGAGTGGGGTGTCTGGTTTATATCTGAGGTGTGAGGTTTGGCTAGGAGTGGGGTGTCTGGTTTATATCTGAGGTGTGAGGTTTGGCTAGGAGTGGGGTGTCTGGTTTATATCTGAGGTGTGAGGTTTGGCTAGGAGTGGGGTGTCTGGTTTCTGTCTGAGGTGTGAGGCCTGGCTAGGAGTGGGGTGTCTGGTTTATGTCTGAGGTGTGAGGCTTGGCTAGGAGTGGGGTGTCTGGTTTATATCTGAGGTGTGAAGCTTGGCTAGGAGTGGGGTGTCTGGTTTATGTCTGAGGTGTGAGGCTTGGCTAGGAGTGGGGTGTCTGGTTTATGTCTGAGGTGTGAGGCTTGGCTAGGAGTGGGGTGTCTGGTTTATATCTGAGGTGTGAGGCTTGGCTAGGAGTGGGGTGTCTGGTTTATATCTGAGGTGTGAGGCTTGGCTAGGAGTGGGGTGTCTGGTTTATATCTGAGGTGTGAGGCTTGGCTAGGAGTGGGGTGTCTGGTTTCTGTCTGAGGTGTGAGGCCTGGCTAGGAGTGGGGTGTCTGGTTTATGTCTGAGGTGTGAGGTTTGGCTAGGAGTGAGATACAAGCAGTAGTTTTGTCTTGTAGTTTAACAACTTGTAGTTTTGTTGTTGAGGTGCGAATCTTAACTTGGTGTGGGATTGCATTGATTTGACTCTATGAAAAGGCTACTGAGTCTTCATAATCACAATTTCCAGCCAATAAAGTATCAAGGATAAGCGATTGGGAACTATAAGTTGCCCTTGTTTGCGCATTGCGACTCCAGCAAATGGTGTGAGCTTAATATTAACTAATCATTGAATTATCTGACACATCAGCTGAGCGGGACTAATATCTTTCCGCCGTAATATTTGTCATATCCTTGTCGAAATTGGAATTATCTCAGGCCGAAATTTAATTACGAGCCGTATATCAAAGCAGCATATTTGGCATCTTGCAGAGTATGCACCTAATTACTTCAGCCAGCAGTTTATTTATTATCGAGTTGCCATGAGGCTGATGATGGGCAAAACTGATAAACTCCATCGTTAAGTAACTCTTAACTTTTCTCTACTAAAAATTAACGACACCTGAACGAAAAAGCCACCATTTCGATAGGATTTAGTTTAGCCTGTCACAAAGTGACGGGAAATCCTGTTAGCTTCTTTCACCTGTTCGTAGATTCGAAAGATTTCAAAGATTACAGACGCACAGGTTGGTAGGCTTAGTGAGAGGAGTAATCCACTCGGAGTTTTTTTAGAGATTTAAATATTTTTGCTTTAACTCCACCGGCCCCAATTGGGCCAGATGTGCAGCCGACTGAACTACGTTCAGTCCATGGACTGGGGGACGCCACAACCACCCTCAATTTCCCCAGCTGATGCTGGTACCCATTTATCAGCTGGGTGACTTCAACTCTTTTTCTTCTCTTTTTCTTCGCTCATAATCTTCTTCTTTTTTCGAAATTCTTGTTTGCTTGAAAATCTTTCCCGAAGAGAAACGTGGGAACAAACACATTTTGAGTTCAATCACGAATACCCTTTGCCGACTTGAGATTCAGCAAACTCTTATTTGGTCTTATTTAGTTTAACCACTAGCTACTTGGAAATCGGATTCTTGTGTTCAGCCTTCAATTAAACTGCTTTGAAGCTGGATAAATGGGAAACACACACACACACACGTCGGCAGTTGAGTCCGATTCAGCGTGAGGACAGATAAGGTTTGCCGGACTAAACGGGGACACAGGCCTGGGTCAAGCGGGAACCTAAAAATCCCCTATTGATCCCAAGATCCCCTGCAATGCAATCGCAGGACAGTGAAATAGGGAGGCCGATAGCGCCACAGATGGCACATCCGGGATACAGTGAAAATGGATTAGAATAGAAAGATCTATTCGTATAGAGGATTAAAAAATCAAATCAAAATTCTATATACCAATGTGCTGCTTAAATTTCGTTACAAAAATTCATACAAGCAAGGGGGGTCGGTGGCAGAGCGGTTAACGCGTTTGCCTCCCGCACCAAGGTCCCAAAGCTCGATTCAACGGCGAGGCCACATTTATTTGGGGCGCAGCCGCGGAGAGAAGTCTTGGGGGCTTGTCGTGCACTTTTACGCCCTTGAGGGCCAACCTCCAAGGCACAGTGAAAGTGTACACTGCCTGACGATGAGAAAGTCAGGGCGGAGGTACACACCTGTGTGGGCATTACCTGCGTACGGTATCTGTGTGCGTGTGTGCTCAGGAGTCGGCGAAATGGGCAGAATTGCCTCCTCGCTGGCTGCGGGTCTAGTGTCACCAAATGATGTGCCATTGCCCGCAGCCCTCCTGCAATTATTATTATTATTATTTCATACAAGCAAGAAAGACAGACTAAAATGGAAATCGAACTTCCCAAAATCCTCGGTGGCATTGATGCATGAAAAATAGTACCCATATTTTGCTACGTAAAATCATTTTATCAATTAAGCTCCGTGTTTTTTACTATCAAACTAAAAAAACACTTTTCAAGGCTAGAAGATTGAGTAAAAAGTAGCGTTCAAATGACTGCGCAGCTGAAGTGTCTGTCTCTGCAATCCATTTCTGCTCGAGATGGATGCATGCGTCAGGCAATGATTTACAGTAATCACCAACCAAATTCGATGCAGGTGTTGAAACAACAATATGCGGTAAGCCAGACAGTATGTGAATCTGAGACAGCCACTTCTGCGTACTTACAGTCTCTCATGCATACTATACTACCATTTGTGTTGCATTGTTCTCCTTGATTGCGTAACAACAGACCTCATCCCACAATACGCAGCCGTTATATATTGGCACTGGCTGTACTAACAATTTTAGCAATAAAAAACAGCTGTGTGGCGGCGTGCCACTCACCCGTCACTTTAAAATCCACTGTCGCAACGACATGGATAGAATGTTTCTGGGAAGAATAAAAAACTGCCAACCAGATGTCCTACTGTTAGTAGTCATTCTTGAAACCCGACACAAAAGTTTATATATTGGGTTCGTCGAGTGATTCCAACGATTAAATTTACACACTCATTCGTATTTATCTTAATATTTAACCAAATCTGTCTAAACATGAAATAAGTTAATAGTGTTCTGGCTCTGATGAATTAACACTGTCAGCGTAATGTGTACATTAAGTGTACATTATCGTGATATTCGATATTCATGCTTCCAGGTGTGAGGTTTGGCTAGGAGTGGGGTGTCTGGTTTATATCTGAGGTGTGAGGCTTGGCTAGGAGTGGGGTGTCTGGTTTATATCTGAGGTGTGAGGTTTGGCTTGGAGTGGGGTGTCTGGTTTATATCTGATGTGTGAGGCTTGGCTAGGAGTGGGGTGTCTGGTTTATATCTGAGGTGTGAGGTTTGGCTTGGAGTGGGGTGTCTGGTTTATATCTGAGGTGTGAGGCTTGGCTAGCAGTGGGGTGTCTGGTTTCCGTTTGAGGTGTGAGGTTTGGCTAGGAGTGGGGTGTCTGGTTTATATCTGAGGTGTGAGGCTTGGCTAGGAGTGGGGTGTCTGGTTTCTGTCTGAGGTGTGAGGCCTGGCTAGGAGTGGGGTGTCTGGTTTATATCTGAGGTGTGAGGCTTGGCTAGGAGTGGGGTGTCTGGTTTCTGTCTGAGGTGTGAGGCCTGGCTAGGAGTGGGGTGTCTGGTTTCTGTCTGAGGTGTGAGACTTGGCTAGGAGTGGGGTGTCTGGCTCGTACTGACAGTGTACATTATCGAGATATTCTATATTCATGCTTCCATTTCAAACTTTTAAGTATGCACTCGTAATTCGGTCTTTAATTATTGAGCTGATTAACTTTTGGTATAAGGCCTCTGAAAAGAGGTCCATATTTTTTCGAAGTCCAGTTAGGTAAACTTGTATTGACTGTGCTTCAGAATTAGATTAGAAAATTTATTTAATGAATAGCGCCTTTTGTAAATTTGTATATTAGCCTGTAAATCATAGCTATCTAATACAATAATACGTTTATAAAGATTCTAGCCTCTAACACATCTCTCATAGACATAGTCAAGCCTTATGCTTCGACTCTAAATTTATATTTTGTCGCTAGTTAAGATTTACAAATACGAAATTAGATGTGCGAAACCATCGTTCCAGTATCTGGTAGTCAGCTCAAAGAATACACACAATATTAGACTTGCAAGACGCCAGACTACTGAATGTAGCGAAAATCATACCGCCAAGATTTTCAGTACCATTGTCCATCTTTGTAAAATGTTTTCGTCTTTTTTAGTTTATTTCAACCGTGTCAGGTTTTCCTAATCAACATTTCCTGAGTTTCTTGAGCAAGATTTTCGTAGAATAGAATCTAAAGGGGCATTAAAATACGCCCGAACATGATTTCAGTGGAGCCGCCAAAGCTTGAACAACCAGCGCGCAAGCGAATCCGCGTTGGTGGCAGCGGTGGAATCCAGCTGCGCCTTGTCTGCCGGGCCAGCGGCCTGCCACAGCCAAGGCCACTCTGGCTGCTCAATGGCCAAGTCATTGAGCTTGGCAAAAGAATATCTGGCCAGTTCAGAACGAAGTGAGACTTGTTAGGGATTAATGGGGCTGATTGGCCTCAGTCACTTGTCCTTAAGTGACTGCCATTTTTATGCTCGTATTTCTATAGCTAAGCATCTCGTCCTGAAATTCTAGAAATCGAATTGTAACCACGCGTCTCATGCTGCGGCACGCTGCTCAATTGGACGCCGGGAACTACACCTGCGTTTTCCGCAATATTAATGGAACTATCAGTAGCAGCATTTTGCTGAATGGTAAGTTTCTACAGCACACCTGCCACCGAGCTTTCAAAAGATTCATAAGCGAGAAAGAAAGGTGACAGAAATGCCGAAAAGGCAGGCTTTGTGGTTGTAGGCATACAGTAAAGACAAGAGCACAATTGGATTTTAGACTTATTGCGACATTAAAAGCTGAAAACAAAGCTGAATGAGCACGCTATTTGAGGCGAGTCTGTTTATCAATTTTAGTGCGACAGAGCCAGACAACAGCACAGAAAGCAGACACGTGGAGAGGGGGAAAGAGAAGCGGAGAGGAAGAGGTGATGCGACCAAGCCAGTCTGCTATTTTTGCTCATGGTGAAAAGCTTCGCGAATGGCCAATGTGGCTGCAGTGTACAGTGTGCTGCGCCCCTCTTACATTTGGTGGGCTTATAAAACAAATTAGGCCATTCAAATGACTAGAAAATATTTAACTCGCTGAGTACTAGAGATACGAGGTTTTTTAATTTATTACAATTTTTTCTTACTCAAGGATTCAGGTAAGTCATTCATTTTTTTCTGCTCTTTCAAACTAAATCCCGCAGAAATCTGTAGGAGGGCTGTGGGATGGGACACATACATTTTTATAATCTTAGTGCAGCCCTGATCCTGTTGTATTGCATTACCATTGCAGTTAACTGTGTCACCATATCTTCCCAAAATCCAAAATTTCTTGTCGAATTGCACTGCAGACATAGGAGACTTCACAACGTCGTGATATTTTGGTGAAGTGGTAGAATTGTTCACGATGGTTGTGAGGCTGGTCAAGTTTCCTGACGTTTTCAGAGTTTAAAATTGGCTGTCAAATTGGCTGCCTTAATTAGAACGACATCATTCTCTCTGTCATTTCAGCCGAAGATCTCGATGCAATGGGACAACCAGCATCCACTGCTAGTAAGTAGGAGTTCAGAAAACTAACGAAACTCCCATGTTCAATATCGGTAGAATTTTAACTGAATGGTTCAAACAGATTTTGACAGGTTTGATTATAGTTTGTTGTTTATTGTGTCTCGCTCGGAGCACTTCCACCAGAGTTAGAGCTATTCTAGCCTCAAAGAGAGCAGGGCGATTGAGTAGTGAAGTGTGTTGGTTTGTACTACTTGGTTGCATATATTATAGGCAGTACCCACAACCCACGCCCTGTTACAGGACAGGACGTGAAGCTGGTAGGAAAAAGTCGTTTCAACCGACAGTAAAATGTTTCAGTTCCGAACAGACTTGGGATTATGGGATTATAGTTTAGGAGAGACGTGGATAAAAAGTCATTTTCAAATTGCTTCGGACGTGTGGTGTTTCGACAAATAACAAACATTTTCTGCGTTTATTCCAGAACCACATACGCCACAGACATACCTGTGTCACAGCAGCAACGCCACTTACTGCTTGAATGGCGGTACCTGCGTTATTAATAGAATCACAAACGAGCCGACATGCCAGTGAGTGTCCGGCTTGTTGTTTCTATATCAAAGGCACAAACTTGTTAGAGTTTTTTAGTACGAGGCCGTATAATTATCGAATTATTTATCCCACCGCTGCCACCAATGTAAACTTAAGGATTATATTTCGCGGAAGGTAAAACGTATTTTTGAAGACAGGGAAATCACGATGCAGCATAGATCCAAGTACATGGCAACAGTATATTCGGCCTCGGTGTCAAATACGAATATTTGAAATGCCAGATACGAATTAAATTAAATATATTTCTAGGTGTGCACCACATTTCTCTGGATTCCTTTGTGAAAGACGTGTCGAAGATTACGCAGATTACCTGAGGCTAAGTATGATCCCTTTAAATTAGTTTTTCTAGGGTCAATCCCATTAATTTACATGACTCATAAATCGTAACAAGCAGTAAGCAGGCACTCTCTACAGTATTCCAACTGATTCGCAATTAACTTAATTAAGCATTTATCAACTCACTCACCAATCGGATAACAAAACTGATTTAGCTAATCCTGCTGATGCTCTAAATCTCACGCATTACTTGTTCATATAATTTCACCTAACAGGTGCATTGCAACCGCTAACAGCACAGACGCCGACTGTGTGGATTTGCAGTGTAAATTTTTCTGCACTTTTAACATCAACTGTACACCGAATAATGGCGATCCCATAAATAGAGTCGGGAAGCTAGCGAACCCTACCTAGAAATGTAATTATCGACTCTGTAAATCGCATTTTCAGTGAAAAAACATCGTAGTCTGCGAAAGTAAAGGGTAGCCTCTAAAACCTCGTGTTAAGCTAGGTCCACTGCTCCGCTTTCGTATAAGATGAAGTGTGAGTTGCTTGACTGAGTACTCCAATGGGTCTCCACAATCCTCGACTATTTCATATTACCATAATCGATAAGCCATAGCCAAGAAAGGCAGGAATTATAAGTAAAAAGCGCGCTACCCTGAGAGTAGCAGCCAACACAATCAACCCACTCCAACTGATTGTCCATAAATCTAATAAGATTGACTCCAATAGACAGAGCTAGTAAGATTAACAAAAAATGTTTTCCGCAACTTTCCAGCGTACATTGAGAAGCAGTTGCAGCGCCGGCTTGACCGCATCATGACGGCGGTCGGGTTGACTATAGCTGGGGCAGCGATGCTGTTAATCCTGCTATTGTCCTGGTACCTAGCTAGGTTAGCAAGTCTTGTTTTAGTGACAAATTTCTGGAGTTCTACTGGCAGTAGGCAATAGCGCTTGGATTTTGGCCTTTTTATGGAAAGTTATCGCTTTAAAAAACTAAGAAGCATAAATACTTTTCAACAAACTACTTAATAAGTAGTGTATTAGCATTGTGCGGAAAGTAAAACCTCTGTGACAAGGGAAAGTATGATGTATTTTTGTTGTCGATAAAATTAAAGCCTATAAATGTGTTAATCGATTCGCTTCAAACATTTAATTGGTGCTATCTGTTAATCATTTCGTTTTCCAGTGTTGTTCAATATTTACACAACTCCACTTACATCTTCGATTGAGTTACATTATTTACCATTCCCTGACCTGCTTGTACGAAAATTGTTGTGCTGCAATACTCCTTATGTTCTTTATTTGCTCTGCCACTGCCTCCTCCTCCAGTCCCGCTGCCTCCTCCTCCAGTCCCGCTGCCTCCTCCTCCAGTCCCGCTGCCTCCTCCTCCAGTCCCGCTGCCTCCTCCTCCAGTCCCGCTGCCTCCTCCTCCAGTCCCGCTGCCTCCTCCTCCAGTCCCGCTGCCTCCTCCTCCAGTCCCGCTGCCTCCTCCTCCAGTCCCGCTGCCTCCTCCTCCAGTCCCGCTGCCTCCTCCTCCAGTCCCGCTGCCTCCTCCTCCAGTCCCGCTGCCTCCTCCTCCAGTCCCGCTGCCTCCTCCTCCAGTCCCGCTGCCTCCTCCTCCAGTCCCACTGTCTCCTCCTCCAGTCCCGCTGCCTCCTCCTGCAGTCCCACTGCCTCCTCCTCCAGTCCCACTGTCTCCTCCTCCAGTCCCGCTGCCTCCTCCTGCAGTCCCACTGCCTCCTCCTCCAGTCCCACTGCCTCCTCCTCCAGTCCCACAGCCTCCTCCTCCAGTCCCACTGCCTCCTCCTCCAGTCCAGCTGCCTCCTCCTCCAGTCCCTCTGCCTCCTCCTCCAGTCCCACTGCCTCCTCCTCCAGTCCCACTGCCTCCTCCTCCAGTCCAGCTGCCTCCTCCTCCAGTCCCGCTGCCTCCTCCTCCAGTCCCGCTGCCTCCTCCTCCAGTCCCGCTGCCTCCTCCTCCAGTCCCACTGTCTCCTCCTCCAGTCCAGCTGCCTCCTCCTCCAGTCCAGCTGCCTCCTCCTCCAGTCCCACTGCCTCCTCCTCCAGTCCCACAGCCTCCTCCTCCAGTCCCACAGCCTCCTCCTCCAGTCCCTCTGCCTCCTCCTCCAGTCCAGCTGCCGTCGCCAACATTGCAGACATGATTCGCAGCTTGGCCGCTGCGGGCTTCTCCGGAACGACCCTCTCAGCCACAGGCATTGTGGCTGCTATCGCGTTAATAGCAATGTTTGTTGTTCTGTTGGCTATCTGTTGTCTGGTTATGGATATGTAAGTCCTTCTTTGTAGAACGTTTTCGCATGCTTTCTGTTTCGTTGCTTATATTTGTGTACGAGCTCGTACAAAAACATTTTCTTAAGGTTCAGTTCTTTTTTTAAACTTAGCAGATTTTTTATAACAGTCTAATTTTCTTTAAAAAATTTAGCCCTTTGAAGTTGCTGCTTTAGTTAAGTGTGGGTCCAAGAAGTTGTCGCTTCAAATATGTGTGCGTCTTTGAAGTTGCCGCTTCAATTGAGTGTGTGTTTTTAAAGTTGCCGCTTCATCAAGTGTGGGTCTTTGAAGTTGCCGCTTTAATTGAGTGTGTCTTTAAAGTTGCCGCTTCATCAAGTGTGGGTCTTTGAAGTTGCCGCTTTAATTGAGTGTGTGTCTTTAAAGTTGCCGCTTCATCAAGTGTGGGTCTTTGAAGTTGCCGCTTTAATTGAGTGTGTGTCTTTAAAGTTGCCGCTTCATCAAGTGTGGGTCTTTGAAGTTGCCGCTTTAATTGAGTGTGTCTTTATAGTTGCCGCTTCATCAAGTGCGGGTCTTTGAAGTTGCCGCCTTAATTGATTGTTTTAATCCATATGAACACCAATATATAGAATTATACTCGTAGTTTTACGACAGCATGCATGAACATATTCGAAAAAGTACTTGTTCATAATTTCTTCAAATGCGCATTTGTGAGCAGCACAATTAACTCCATTGTACCTAGCTACTGCAGTATTATCTCAGTATTAACTCGCGCAATCCGAATCTTAATTATTTTAGACGTCGAAGACTTGACAGAAAGCGCTGGTCTGCCCCGGCCAACACTGGCAAGGAGGATGAGGTGGGTCTACTGTACTCGCATTTTCAGATTTTTTTGTACTTTAGTTAAAGTCTTGAGCTCGAAGCTTGCTTAATCACAGGCATCATTAAACAGGCAGTTTAAAACCTTATTATAACCTTAAGGGTTAGCGCTTGTCGTTGTGTACACCCGTATTGACCTGCTTATCCAGGAGGCATCAATTCATCAAGCTATCGCACTGCGACCCTTGACGAAGCCAGTAGCGGACGCGACAACGATGACGGAGCTTCAATCTCCGACGTCGCTACCGCAACCCAACCAACAGCCGCTCCCGTACCCAAGGATTTTCTTCAACAATGATCCCCTGGAACAGTCAATGGGCAATGGTCCGACCTCACACAATGCGACCGCTAGACCCAGCAGGACTTTCACCGGCACCGGTGCCTCCGCGGCGCCGCCGCTGCCCTACACCTACCGGAGCCCGGAGCTTCCGCTGGGCCAGTCGGTTTTGCGAATCCAGCCAGTCTTCAACTACAATGCCGCCACCGGGGTGGACGTAGCGGACACTGCGGCAGATTATCGGCTAGAAGAAAACACCGAAGAGGCCATCGATCTATTGAAGGAATTCAGACGGATTGAACAATTGCAGCAGCAGCAGCAGCATCAACTGGAGCAGCAAAAGAAAAAGCAACAGCAGAAGAAGGCGACTGCAAAGCGTCCACTGCCTTTTCCTGGTCACGGAACATCTCCTTCTAGTAGCGGTGGCACGCTTCTGCACAGCAATGATAACTTTGCAAGCACATGACTACATGACTTAGGTGATATTATAGCTTCATTTGTACTAGCTCAATTACTCTATAGGTTATAGGCAGCACCTGTCATTTAATGGACCTTTTCATTTTCTTAGGTGACCGTATAGTAGTATTGAACTACGCACATAGTATAGTGTGCTTTCAAATGCTGCAAAAATTGCGGGCCCTGCAATGCTGCGATAAAACTTTTTTATAACTAGTGAAGCTTCATTGACAGCGACTTACAGTTAGCTAGAAGTATAAAAAAATGAATTGGGCACAGCAAGAAGTACATTGACTTTAGTGTACAGTCAGTTTAGAAGTACATTGACTTTAGTGTACAGTCAGTTAGAAGCACATTGACTTTAGTGTACAGTCAGTTTGAAGTACATTGACTTTAGTGTACAGTCAGTTTGAAGTACATTGACTTTAGTGTACAGTCAGTTTGAAGTACATTGACTTTAGTGTACAGTCAGTTTGAAGTACATTGACTTTAGTGTACAGTCAGTTTGAAGTACATTGACTTTAGTGTACAGTCAGTTAGAAGTATACAACTGCAACGAACGCGTATTTTAAGCATATTTTAATCACTTAAAACATCATTTTATTAAGTTTGTTTCTGGAAAATCTTCCCATTGTTTAGATTTGAGTGCAGATGCTCATGTTGCTTTTTATTCTCAATGCAGACAAAAATTGCTTAGAATGCACACCGTTTTTATTGAAACGTCACGTCAAATTGCTTGATTTTACTGTTATTGTTGTTCATGATTTTGTCTTCTATTGTTTTGTCCGTTGTGAGTAAGCACGAAAGCAGCTGAACATAGGATTCTGAGCGCGTGCTAAAAAGCAATGTACTTTTAGGTTTAGCTTCAAAGAAGACACTTTATTTAAAACAACTGATCAATGCCGATTGCTTGCACTTGTTATGTAGCTTTGAGTACGCAGTTAATTAGTAAAACAAAATTGGCAATACCACTAAATGCACAGCTCATTACGGGCTTACAACTGGTTGGCATGGCTCATTTCTTTAGAGTTTGAACAACGCGAGTTCATATTCCGAATTTCACATTCCATATTACAAATTCCATATCCCATATTTCATATTCCATATTCCATACTCCATATTCCATATTCCATATTCCATATTCCATATCCCACATTCCATATTCCGTATCCCATATCCCATATTCCATATTCCATATTCCATACTCCATATTCCATATCCCATATTCCACATTCCATTCCCCATATTCCATATTCCGTATTTCATATTCCATATTCCATATCCCATATTCCATGTCCCATATTCCATATCTCATATTCATATTTCATATTCCATATTCCATATCCCATATTCCATGTCCCATATTCCATATCTCATAATTATATTTCATATCCCATATTCCATGTCCCATATTCCATATCTCATATTCATATTTCATATCCCATATCCCATATCCCATATTCCATATACCATATTCCGTATCCCATATCCTATATCCTATATTCCATATTCCATATCCAATATTCCACATTCCAATATTCCACATTCCATTACTCCCAGAGATGCATTCAGTAATCCCAGAGATGCATTCAGTAATCCCAGAGATGCATTCATTACTCCCAGAGATGCATTCATTACTCCCAGAGATGCATTCTGTCGGATAGCTTAGCAAAAGTACTATTTGCGCGCCACTCTATAACAGCTAGTTATTGTCATTTCAATACTCGCTATTTGCTATCTGCATGGCTATAGTTCACGTGCACCCATGTCACCCCACTGTGCTTACTTTCTCTCACTGATGCAAGGCGCTGTAGCACCCACCCCTAATCTCCTAACAATGCTGAGTCAGCCATTGAGTCGTACTAGTACAATAAATATGACTGCGCGGACGCTAATGAATGCGTGCTTGTTTTCTACTCCTAACTTACTCGTCTCAGATCTCATAATTTCACATTGGCGACGAGGATGGCTACAACTGGAAGAATTCCAGAACTCTCTGCTAACTCTGACATTGATATCTACTTAGAGAGGCTCGAACAGTATTTCATCTGCAAAGAAGTCCGAGACGAGGCAAAGGTCGCCACGCTGGTAACCGCTATCGGAGAGGATGCCTACAAGGTTCTACGGAATCTATGCCTGCCGGAGTCAGTGGTTTCCAAGCCCTACACTGAGCTAGCTGATATCCTAAAGGCGTATTATGCGCCCAAGACGTCAATGCTCTCTGCCAGATTTAGATTTCAACAGCGCGTGCAGAAGCCCGGTGAGAGCCTCGCTGACTTCATCGCTGGCCTGAAAGCGGCATCAGAGCGCTGCGAATTCGGAACCACTCTGGACGAAAGACTGCGCGACCAGTTGGTATTCGGTCTCCGCAGCGATACGCACCGCGCTAAGCTGCTGGAGATCGAAAAGCCTGACTTCAAGACGCTGCTCGCCAGACTCGACGCACTAGAGGCGGCGGAGAGATCCTCGTCGGAAATGGCGCACCGAGCGGAAGCGGTGGCCCACCTGCGTTTCCACAAGAAACCTCCAGCATTCAAGGAGACCAACAAGCAGGCCCCCCGCCAGCCAGCCGGAGCTCCTGCCGGCGCAACGCGGCCTGCTGCGGCCTCGGGCGCGTGCGCGAGCTGCGGCGGTGCTCACAGTCGACAGCATTGCAAGCTGCGCGAGGCAAAGTGCCATAACTGCGGAAAAATCGGCCACATTCGCAAGGTGTGCAAATCATCCAAGCTGCACAAGGTGGATCCGGAACCGGCCGAGCTGCAGGAGCCCCTCTTCAGCGTTCGGCAGTGCGGATCTAGCAAGGGGTTAGTCGTCGAGCTGCTGGTGCAGGGTAAGCCATGTCGCTTCGAAGTGGACACTGGGTCCGCCCTGACCGTCATCCCGAAGGGCATTCAGCGAGAGGCCCTGCCAGGTCTAAGACTATCGCCGACTTCTACGGTGCTACGGACCTACACCGGCGAGAGCTTCAGGCCCGTCGGACAGGCGGATGTCGCCGTTCAGTACAATGGCCAGGATCGGCGGCTAACGCTGCTGGTGGTCGATCAAGGTGACGTCGCGCTGCTGGGCCGGGACTGGCTGACGCAGCTGAGACTCGACTGGCCGAAGATCTTCGGGCAGGTCAACGCGGTGGCTGGAGAGGCAGACGACGTGCAGGCGCAGTTTCCCGACGTATTTCAAGGCGGCCTGGGCACATATCGGCATGGCGAAGTGAAGCTGCACATGCCGGCGGAAGCCAAGCCGCGCTTCTTCAAGGCACGACCAGTTCCCTACGCGCTCAGGGACCGTGTGGACCAGGAGCTTCGGCGGATGGAGGCTGACGGTATCATCACGCCTGTTAAATATTCCGACTGGGCGGCGCCAATCGTGCCGGTCGTCAAGAAGAATGGTGCTGTCAGGATCTGCGGCGACTACAAGCTGACCTACAACGCTGAGGCCAGGCCGGAGCTGTACCCGCTGCCCCGCATCGAGGATATGTTCGCCAAGCTGGGCGGCGGCTGCAAGTGGTCGAAACTAGACATGTCAAACGCGTTCCTGCATCTGCCATTGTCCGAGGACAGCAAGCCCTACTTGACCATCAACACGCAGCGCGGTCTATACCAACTGAACCGAATGCCGTTCGGAATCAACTGCGCCAGCGCCGTGTTTCAGCGCACGCTGGATTCTCTGCTCGGCGATCTGGAGTCTGTGCAGGTCTTTGTCGATGACATTCTGGTGACGGGCAAGACGCTGCAGCAGCATCACCAGAACCTGATCAAGGTCCTTCAACGACCGCTCCTGGGTCTCCTCGGCGAGCACAAGGGCATTCCGGAGCACGCGGCGGCGCGCATGCAGCGCTGGGCGATTCGCCTAGCCAGCTATGACTACTCGCTGGAGTTCAGGCCCACCAGCAAGCACGCCAACTGCGACTCGCTGTCCCGCTTGCCGCTGGCCAGGCAGTTCGAAGAGGAGCCAGCCGTCAACGCTCTGCTGCTGGACGAGGAGACTGGATCCGCCATCACGGCTCAGGCGGTGGCCCGGCACACTCGCTCGGACGCCCTCCTAGGCCGGGTGCTTCGATGCCTACAGACGGGCTCTCCAATGGCTGCCGCTGAGCTAGTCGACTTCGTAAGGCGCCGAGACGAGCTGAGTGTGGAGCAAGGCTGCGTGCTGTGGGGATCTCGCGTCGTCGTGCCGACGGCCCTGCGACAAGGCGTGGTGGATGAGCTGCACCAAGCGCACCCAGGCATCAACCGCATGCGAGCTCTGGCCCGCAGCTATGTCTGGTGGCCAGGATTGGACAAGCAGCTGGAGGCGGCCGTCAAGTCCTGCCGGATCTGCGCCCTCAACCAGGCTGACCCACCCAAGGCGCCGGTGCAACCGTGGCCGTTTCCGTCAGAGCCGTGGGCGCGGCTACATCTGGACTTCGCCGGTCCGGTTAACGGCCGCACCTACCTGGTGATCGTAGACGCCTACAGCAAGTGGCCGGAAGTTTTCCAAATGCACAGCACGACATCTGCGGCCACGATCGACCGGCTCCGCGAGGTCTTCGCCAGACTAGGCATCCCCCGAGTGCTGGTCTCTGACAACGGTGCGCAGTTCGCCTCCGCGGAGTTCACGGAGTTCACCAGGCGCAACGGAATCCGCCACATCTTCTCCGCGCCGCTCCACCCTGCTACGAACGGCCAGGCGGAGAGATTCGTGCAGGTGCTCAAGCGACACCTCCTCAAGAGCGGGCACTCGACGGCAGCACTGCAGCAGATGCTGATGTCATACCGCAACACGCCGCACTCAATCACCGGCGACGCTCCCAGCCAGCTGCTCATCGGCCGCAAACTGCGCAGTCGGCTCGACCTGCTGATGCCATCGCTGGTGAGCAACATGCAGCAGCGCCACGAACGCCAGGTGGAGCAACAGCCGCAGGCGCGCGAGTTCCAAGCCGGCGACCGAATTCTACTGCGCGACTTCAGCTCCGACGCAAGGACTGGCGGCGGAACCCGCTGGGCCGAGGGCACCGTCGTGTCCGCCAGGTCCCGCAACTGCGACGTCGAGGTCGGTGGCGCTCTCTATCGGCGGCACACTGACCAGCTGCTGACGAGCTCGCTGCCGGATGCTACCCTGGAGCCATCGGTCAGAATCGCTGAGCCGCCGCTGCCGCCCACCGAGCCAGGCGGAGGCGACGGCAGCAACGACGCGCCGCCGGATGCCGCGGTCGCCGAAGCCGCTGACAGGTTGGCCAGCCCGACCAGGCGCTACCCTCAGCGTCGGAGGCAGCCGCCTGAACGTCTGCAGCTTTGATGATTGACTTGACTCTGACTCTGATTGCATAACGAACTTTGGGGATGCTTAGAACCTTAGGGGGGAGATGTCGGATAGCTTAGCAAAAGTACTATTTGCGCGCCACTCTATAACAGCTAGTTATTGTCATTTCAATACTCGCTATTTGCTATCTGCATGGCTATAGTTCACGTGCACCCATGTCACCCCACTGTGCTTACTTTCTCTCACTGATGCAAGGCGCTGTAGCACCCACCCCTAATCTCCTAACAATGCTGAGTCAGCCATTGAGTCGTACTAGTACAATAAATATGACTGCGCGGACGCTAATGAATGCGTGCTTGTTTTCTACTCCTAACTTACTCGTCTCAGATCTCATAATTTCACACATTCATTACTCCCAGAGATGCATTCATTACTCCCAGAGATGCATTCATTACTACCAGAGATGCATTCATTGCTACCAGAGATGCATTCAGTAATCCCAGAGATGCATTCATTACTCCCAGAGATGCATTCAGTAATCACAGAGATGCATTCAGTAATCCCAGAGATGCATTCATTACTCCCAGAGATGCATTCATTACTCCCAGAGATGCATTCATTACTACCAGAGATGCATTCATTGCTACCAGAGATGCATTCAGTAATCCCAGAGATGCATTCAGTAATCCCAGAGATGCATTCAGTAATCCCAGAGATGCATTCAGTAATCCCAGAGATGCATTCAGTAATCCCAGAGATGCATTCAGTAATCCCAGAGATGCATTCAGTAATCCCAGAGATGCATTCAGTAATCCCAGAGATGCATTCAGTAATCCCAGAGATGCATTCAGTAATCCCAGAGATGCATTCATTACTCCCAGAGATGCATTCAGTAATCACAGAGATGCATTCAGTAATCCCAGAGATGCATTCAGTAATCCCAGAGATGCATTCAGTAATCCCAGAGATGCATTCAGTAATCCCAGAGATGCATTCAGTAATCCCAGAGATTAACACGCTAATTCCAGAGCTACGTACAGATCCAAGAGATATTTTAAATGAATCCAGGAGATCTATGGGTTAATCCAAGAGCTAGAAATCGTTACATTAATTCTCAAAGTTCAAAATGCTATCAGTCTTTATAGTTTAAAGATAATATTTATTTTAAACCTGTTTGCTTAGCTCATCTATTCGTATGTGCTAAACCGAAAGCGAAAATTATTTAATAGCGTTTTTTCATAGTGACCTTAAATGAACTGGCACAGAGCGGCAGCACACTCTACGCTAAATATGCCCCTCACGTATCATCTAAAAATAGAAACAGCGACCGCGCAACTTCGCCATGCCAACCCAACCAACTCGTGAATTCTTAGTTAGCTGCCCAAGCTATTTCGGACTTGTCATTGCTATTTTTATACTAGGTTGTACCCTCTCCTTGGAAAATCCGAGTTGAAAATATTCTCAGCGGGAATCCATGGAATAGCCATGACCCCTGAGTCTAACAGCCAATGCTGTATTGTATTCTACGTGGTAGAAGACCGCTCTACGCCATTTTGCCATGGCAGTCGCGCGGTAATACCTTGTGATGGACGTCATTTCAGTTTTAAAGACACCCAGCAAAGCAAATATATAGTGCCTCAAAGCCAACAAGGTGCTGCCTTCTTCAACTATGCACTTCCCGCGACACGGTACAACACTTTGTTAGACTTCAATATAATATATAATAGCGAATCGAGATGTCAACGAGTCAAGGTGAGTAAGCGATTATCGCTTACGGGTATGTACGAGTATGGCATCAACGACTTCGCTTTCTATCTGATATGGAATCGGCCATTATTAACGGCCTAAAGAACGTAGACAAGTATAGCGTCCAATTAATCTGTTAAGCTAACTCTAACAATTGTTTTAGACGCGGCATCATTTGCGCACTTGAACCTGGTGACTGTGTCATCGCTGCAAACCACAGAGACTAAGAAGGCTAAGCCTAAGGAGAAAAGCTTCGATGAGTTGATTTTGGACCTTTTCGAAGTAGACGTAAGAATTTTTTGTAAGAATTAAACACAAGAGCAAAAGCAATAGAGCAGCGAAGTATGAAAGAGTTAATTTTTTATTTGAAAATCGAATAACTTTATCAGCAGGACGAGCAGCAGCAGCAGCAGCAGTATTCAATTAACCATGGTCTGTCACAAGAACTTCAAGAACTGGCAGGAATTGAAGACTTTGATAATATTAATTTGAGCACTGAGTCACAGGACTATGTGATAGTATCTATGACAGGATCGCCATGCCAAACAAGAGAGGAAGAATTCATAAAACCCTGGGAGCAGCAGCAACAGCAGCAGCAACAGCAGCAACAGCAGCAGCAACAGCAGCAACAGCAGCAGCAGCAGCAGCAGCAACAGCAGCAGCAGCAGCAGCAGCAGCAGCAACAACAGCAGCAGCAGCAGCAGCAGCAGCAGCAGCAGCAGCTGCAGCAGCAGCAGCAGCAGCAGCAGCAGCAGCAGCTGCAGCAGCAGTCTTCAAGTCTCGAGAACACAGCAAAAGACTTGACACACAAAGTCGAGTATTTGAAGCAATGCCTGGGTGCGTTCAATCAGAGCGATACATTTGCAAAGACCTGCAAAGGTTTTCTAAACACTCTTACCACCTTAATCTAACATATAAATAATCAATTTAGGTCGATATGAAGCTGAAGTTAAAGAGAATGGTTCCAACGGAAAGCTGCAGGTGCATCAGGTGGTTCTCTTCATTTTGCTGTCGACGCAGTGCAACGAGATCCAGCTCCGTTTCCACGACGTTCTGGTATTTTGCGACGAAGATGGAAAACCGAAAAGCAAGACAACTGAACATTTCCTAGCCAAAGATACGAAAACCATGGGCCTTGTTTGGCAGCAAGTAAAGGGCAACAGAAGAAAGAATTACGATACGTTTGCGCGTGCTTTAAGGTACTAATTGGGATCTATATCATGCATGTATTTTAAAAAATAATATATTTCTTATTCCTAATAAACATGAAAAATTCCAGAGTAAGTCGTGAAAAAAACAAGAAGTACTTCGACTATCTTGATAAAGGCAAAGGATCAAAGAAGCGGATCTACAAACTGGGCCCCAAGTGCCTCGAGGACATGAAAAAAATGGAAGCGCTGCTGCCGAAAATGTGTGGCTGAATTTTAACAATTTTGCTTTTTTGCACAACCACTTTACAGTTGTCAGATACAATAAGTACACATGAAAGTTTACCGCCCTCAATTACTTTCTCTCTTTCTCTCATGACATATTGTGTAAATAATACCTCTGCTGTCCAAGCCAAGCTTGTCGATAAAAGTTATATAATATAACAAACATTTTTTTAAACTGATCTGATCCCCTCATCATAAATATTCTACCATATTTTCATTGTACTGCAAAGCAAGGAACTTATAATTACTTACAATTAATGTATTCGGGTGCTTGTACATTCATAAAATTTATACGGTGTAATAAAATGAATGTCCTATATAGCTGGAGCGTGAGGAATTTAAAGCTAGCGACTATTCACTATTTACCGGGGTCGGTGTCCTATCAATCGGTTCAATAGCAGCAGGTGAAATCTGAAAATAAATAGCGTTAAGTGACTGGGGTAGCGAGCGAAGCGGAATAGATAAGCGATGAGACCCGTGTGTCGTCCCCCGCCCGGCGAAACTCCCAATGAAAAAAGAATAACACAGTATGAACACGAAGACTCGAATAATTTGATTGGAGTGATTTAGACAGCTGTTTTGTAACTCACCGACTCAAGATAAGAATAGGAATTGATTTGACTCTCGTTTACTTGTGATGTGCTGTAGTCTGCTGAGCAGCCTCCAGGCAATCTGTGAAGTCAGGGCTGCCCTAGTTCTGTGGGAGGGCTTGGGAGTAGGTAGGTCTGCGGTTTCCCGTGCACACTCGCTTCCGCTCGCCACCCCCTCTTTCTCTCTCTTGTTCCAGCTCTGTCTGCGCATTGAGTCATATATATTGCACGCCATGGTGCAATCGCTTCGGTTCGGAAGAAGGCTGGCAGAATATCGCTCAAATGCTCCTACTATAAGTAGAGCATAGTCCGACGAATACACCAGGTGTGTTAGCATTATGGCAGCACACATTCTCTACTTAGATAGCACACCTAGGACGGTTGTTCTTATGCCATTTGTGTAATCCTTTTGAGTTTACCTCTGAGTTAGAAACTGCATTTTGAAGCATAGTTTCTAACTTTTTTGTGCCTTCTAAACTTTTAAGTCACCATGCAAGACCATAGGTACGCTATTTTACTAAGTTGGAAATTCTTCCACACTTAGAGGATCCCCGTGTCCCAAAGTAAGGCCCCGTAACGAGGAGACTTGCCAATCTTTAGCCTGACTACCAGGTTGTTTCACTGCGACGAAGCACCAGAGTTGGGGCCGGTATACGAGCGTAAATCCTCTCTGAATCTAGTGTCCTGTCTTGGTTATTTTCACCAATTGTGTGTGCCACGCTACCACAGGTACACTTGCTCAACTTTATTTAAAAGTTACACCGACAGAACGAGGATATTCGCACGGAAGCAATTATAGCGAAAAGCAAAATTTGGTCTAACAAATTGGATATAACAATTTTACTTAAACTGGCCTAATCCACGCCCTACTCTTCCCGAGAGGCTCCGGTTGTCTCTGCTTTCAGCGCTGCCCCGACAGATCCTATCGGTTGGCACTCCTTCTGCCTGACGGCGGAGTCTCCGAAGAGAGCACGTACTGACTTCGACAACAAGCGCCTATCTAGACCACTCTTGTCAGCGGCGCACTCTCAAGACGCGTAGCGCCGAAAGCTATCCTAACTGAACAAGCGTAGCGTGGTCGGGCGGGGCGAGACAAAACAAAGTGGACTAGCTTGCACGTGCTTCTCACAGTGTGAGGCGAATTGGGGAGAACGATAAAAAGTCACTAAAAAATACGCTTCCTTTTATAGAGTCATGGTAACCCAAAATTAGGTCGATCGGCGAGGTGGATGCCTGCAGGCTGTAGCTTGAGCCATTAATTACAATTAATTAATTACAATTAAAAGCGAGGATTCACTTTTACTTCCATTTATAAATTCTTTGGAGTGTAAATGACTTACAAAAGGGACGCAAATGCTTTTCAATAAGCATCATGAATAAAATAAAGAATGTCACTGCAAACACCCCAATATTCACAAAGTCGGGGTTTAAAGAAAAATTCATTCATACGCTTAAAAATTAAAAATGCAGTTAGATTTGTATGTGGTTAAAATTTATAAAATCAGACACCATTTATGGATGCGTACGTTATCGTCTGGCACTTTTTAAGCAACTCTAAGAATGGTACTTCTTTAAGCTCGTGATATACGAGGAACTAGACAAAATATAAAATTTAACTTTTTGTTTTTCTTCGACACGATCTAGTCAAAATCAACTGGACCACTAGAAGAAGAGGTCCCACTAGAAGAAGAGGTCCTTCTTCTTCTAGTGGTCCTTAGACAAAATACGAAGTAGGTAACCTCTTTGTTAGCATCATACATGAAGGTATTTCCGAAGTGATATTCAGATAAAAAACTTTCTCATCAACTAATTAACTACAAACTCTTTAAGAAAATCCTTCCACCCGTTTAAGGAACGGAACGACTTGGTAAATTTTAATACAGCTCTGTCTGAGTCGCTCCTGCGCTGCACAGTTGTAAGTAACGATGCTAGCCTATCTCCCCTATCTATTTTAACGATATACCCATTTTGATTCATTTAAATACGAGTCCTACTCAACTGAACCAAAACGAGCTGAAAATTACCGGATGAAATTTACCCTTAGGGCCTACACAGCTGAGATTGCCGATAAAATCTTGATTAAGTGTACCATTCTCTTGTAAAGGAAATTCGAAAAAACAGATGCTGACATTAGGCCTACTACCTTTATATTGATTATTAGATTTAGTTAGACTTTGTTTAATTTTATGTACTCAAATAAGCATTTTAAAAAAGATAGAGGATAAAGGCGAGCATCAATTTTTTACAATCTGTGTGGCAGCCCCTATACAGGCTTCTTTTTTTCGATGGGTGTAAGTTGTTTATAGAGTTTCGAAGTGATTTGGGATCCTAGACACTTTGTCATTTTACAACTTCGTCATCCACTTGGAAAGTAGGACACTTCATCATCCAGCCAATTGGCATGCTTTAAAGTTTGGTCAGTTCGTCATCTACTAATAACAAGCAATCAAGTTCGTCATCAATAAAGTGAGGGTGGGGTGGTGGGGCAGAGGTGTGAACACACTTCACACTCACACTTGAATTGTCAAAAAGAGGTGTCAAAACTGATTTCATTATAAGAGTTGAAAGATAGGTGCCAACAGGATGTGATGAAGGGTGGGGAGGGGTGGTTCTGTTCTAACTTTGAAAACTTTTGTTTTATAGATGATGAAGTGTCCACAAGTCTAAGTCTCTTCGTCATCCACCCTCTAAGATATTGGACAGATTGTAATCTGGATGACAAAGTTGTAAGATGACAAAGTGTCTAGGTAGGCCTACCATGATTTGATCTTTTGATGTAGGCCTAACAGTTTTTCTGCTAATTATCAAGGTAGTTGTTATTTGTCCGGTTAACCGGACAAATAGCCATTTGGTTATTCGTCCGGTTAACCGGTTAACCACCCAAGGACTTAATTTCTCCCCTTTCAATGAGCAGGAGCAACGATCCTCCCAAAGACCACTATTGCCCTGCTAATAGCCATCTTGAGTCTTGACCTCACAAAGACCAAACTATACCCTTGAACTAAGTTAGTCCCTGAAACAACCAAATTTCTGGAAAAGGTTTTAATTTTTTTAATTAGCTGATAAGCGAAAATAATTTGAGACACAAACTTCAAATCTGAATGACTGTCCTTTTGCAGCTTGTTAATTATTTTATCTTACAAATGATAGAGGTTTTTGTGGTAGCGCTATAACCCCTACAACCTTGGTTAACCAGACGAATAACCAAATGGCTATTTGTCCGGTTAACCGGACAAATAACAACTACCAATTATCAAATGCCAATCTGATATGGCTAGGGAAATAGTTTTGTGTTAGTAGCACATTAACACCAATCAAGTCAAATAATAATATAGCAAATCAAAACAACAGTCCCAATTGTTTTGGGACACTTTAGGCCCTATCTGCATATTTAGGACTATTGAGTATTGACCATTGTTATGAGCAATAAGAAGAAAGTGGTAGGAGCTCAAGGTATACTGGACATAAGCTTATTTATTAATTCATAACACAGTTTTCCCCTATCTGTATTCATATCCATATCTCCAAAATTTTTCTATAGGGCCTAGTCTATCTATATCTGTATACATATTAAAGAAGATTTAAGTTGCAAATCAAGGTTAGAAGTCTATAAGCATAGAGATCATAGTAATCAATGAGAATTCAATCCTTTCCAGAGATACCCTACAATATTCATGTGGCTTTAAAATATTCAATACCTTAGATTGGAATTAAGAGTTTTTATCATGGGCAGTCTAAATAAGTGCCTTTGATATTAATCCATTGAAATGCAGTTTATTTTTATATTAATAGTCAACAGACAGTGAAATACCTCATTTCAAAATTTGCGCGTAGCATTGAAATTTCTAAGGGCTTGAGTCCCAAAACAGCAAGGAATTAAAAGTTCGCATTGTAGACAGTCTGAAGTGTCTTCACATATCCTCTTTGTCTAGAATTTTCATATTTTCTATATATGTTTCTATATTTTCTTGTTGTCTCTATTCTCTCTTTGCTGTTTGTTTTACTCACTTCAGTGCAAACTATATTTGAGAACTATATTTGGGAAACAGAAATTCCTATAACCATTTCCACATCATAACTTTTGTCCAAAAAGCTCTATATCTGTACTGTAGCCATATCTGTAGCTGCAGTGAAACTCTTGTAATTAACAAAATAATATTTTTGTGTTTCCAAGCAACCTAAATACTATATACCAGGCTGCTACTAGTCCTAAAGCCATTTTAGCTTAACTATTGCATTAATTTAGTTGCATCTAGCAAATAGCTATTTATAAAGACTAATATGAGACAGTACTGCTACATTCAAATACATTTAATAACTATTTTTTGTCTTTAAAAATGATGCTCATAAGCTATTCCTTTTCTGTGAAAACTTAAGTAGCTTTATCATTTTTAGAATCAAAGTATATTTTTTATCAGGCCTACTTCACTCTGTATCACAATTATTTGAGCAAGTCTTTTTATTCATTGGAAAGCTAACACAGTGTGTCAATTAAATTTAAATTATTTTTCTTCAGCAACAAACGGAATTCTATGAAAATGTTCTCCTTCATGCGCAAGAATGATTCCAAGGAGGCTGAGACCTTCACCAGTGTCGCTAATGGCATGAAAAAGATCTACAAAACTAAACTATTGCCATTGGAGGAGGCTTATCGATTTCACGACTTCCATTCACCAGCATTGGAGGATGCAGATTTTCACAGGTCAGGAAAAATGTTTTTCCTGAAAGTAATATATTAGCTAATTTACTTAAAAATAAATGATAATCTTAAGCATGTAATGATACATCTTGATTTGCGCCTAGGACCTTTAGAGTTTGGGTTTGTAATGTTTGTTTTAACTTGGACCAATGCCCGCTTCCTAAGGATTAAGAATGTTAGAAGTGGTGAAAAATTCCAACAGTTTTTTTGGTCATTTTTGTCTTCGACATTAACTTTAAACTTTCTTCTGGTTACTCAAACAGCAAGCCAATGATTCTGTTAGTCGGGCAGTACTCAACTGGCAAGACCACCTTCATCAAGTATCTGCTAGAGAGCGACTTTCCCGGAATCCACATCGGACCTGAGCCAACAACGGACCGCTTCATTGCTGTCATGCACGACGAGACAGAGGGAATTGTGCCTGGTGAGTCTGTCTGTCCGTCTGTCTGTCTGCCTGTCTGTGAGTCGGTCTGTGAGTCTGTCTGTCTGTCTGTCTGCCTGTCTGTCTGTCTGCCTGTGTCTGTCTGTCTGTTCTGTATCTGTCTGTCTGTCTGTCTGTTCTGTATCTGTCTGTCTGTCTGTTAGTGTCTGTCTGTGAGTCTGTCTGTCTGTCTGTCTGTGAGTCTGTCTGTCTGTCTGTCTGTTGTCTGTCTGTCTGTCCGTATTCACCAGTCTCCGCCCACGCCCCGCAGGTAACGCTCTGGCCGTGGACCCGTCTCGCCCATTCCGGCCATTGAGCCGTTTCGGAAACGCATTCCTAAACCGGTTCCAGTGCTCAACATTGCGCAACGATGTGCTGAAATCCATCACCATTATTGACACGCCCGGCATTCTGTCGGGCGAGAAGCAGCGAGTCGATCGCGGCTACTCTATGGACGAAGTGATCGAGTGGTTCGCCGCCCGGGTGGACCGCATCATCCTGCTGTTCGACGCTCACAAGTTGGACATCTCCGACGAATTCAAAGCCGTTATCGAGAGCATGAAAGGCTACGAAGATAAGATTCGAATTGTGCTCAACAAATCTGACATGGTCGACTCTCAGCAGTTGATGCGAGTCTACGGGGCGCTCATGTGGAGCTTGGGTGAGTCGGCCGGTTAGAATAATCTACTACAAAACAATTCAGCAGTGTAGCGTGCGGCACCCAAGGTACCTGAGCTGGATTCATTTGGGCCGCATTCATTTGGGCTTGCAAGCTTGTCGCGCAATTTACGCCCGTGAGGTGCCAAACCTAATGGCACTGTGAGAGTAAACACTGTATGAGAAATTCAAGACGGATTTACATACCCTGTGTGTGCGTGTGCAGAGTCAGCGGAATAAGCCAAATAAAAGAATTACGAGCTCGTAAAATATTATAATATTTACAGGAGGGCTGTGGGTACCTACACACCATTTAATGACTCTAGACCCGCAGCCAGCGAGGAGGCAATTCTAGGAGGCAATTCTTACGCTGTCTCCTGAGCACACAGATACTGTACGCAGGCACACACTCATACAGGTGTGTACATCTGCCCGTGACTTTCTCATCGTCAGGCAGTGTACACTCTCAATTTACCGCGGAATCGAGCTCAGGGACATTAGTGCGAGAGGCACAGAAGACAGTTTTTTTCCTCAGTAGCAGAGGGCCGACTCGCCAAATGACACGTCAGTTACTGTTACTGTTATATGCATCGCCAGGCAAAGTGCTGTACACCCCGGAGGTAGCCAGAGTCTATATCGGCAGCTTCTGGAATGAGCCGCTAAAATTTGACACCAACAAGCGCCTATTCGAGCTGGAATCCCAGGATCTGTTTCGCGACCTGCAATCGCTGCCTAGGAATGCCACTCTGCGCAAACTGAACGACCTCATTAAGCGGGCCAGACTGGCCAAGACCCACGCCTACATTATAGCCGCGCTGCGCAAAGAGATGCCGTCAATGTTCGGCAAGGACACCAAGAAGAAGCAGCTGATACGCGACCTGCAGCAGATCTACGCCAATGTGGCCAGGGAGCACAACATCAGCCAGGGCGACCTGCCGAACTTGCAGCGAATGCAGCAGAGCCTCGAGGAGGCCGACTTTTCCAAGTTTCAGCCTCTGAAAGAGCGACTGGTGGCCACCGTTGACAGCATGCTGAGCGAAGACATTGCCCGCTTGATGCAGATGATTCCGCAGGTGGGTTTGAGGGCGGATCTATAGGAGGATTTGAGGTGATTTCAAGGCGGATCTATGGGAGAATTTGAGGGAATTCGAAGGCGGATCTATGGGAGGATTTGAGGGGATTTCAAGGCGGATCTATGGGAGAATTTGAGGTGATTTCAAGGCGGATCTATGGGAGAATTTGAGGGAATTCGAAGGCGGATCTATGGGAGGATTTGAGGGGATTTCAAGGCGGATCTATGGGAGAATTTGAGGGAATTCGAAGGCGGATCTATGGGAGGATTTGAGGGGATTTCAAGGCGGATCTATGGGAGAATTTGAGGGAATTCGAAGGCGAATCTATGGGAGGATTTGAGGGGATTTCAAGGCGGATCTATGGGAGGATTTGAGGGAATTCGAAGGCGGATCTATGGGAGAATTTGAGGTGATTTCAAGGCGGATCTATGGGAGAATTTGAGGGAATTCGAAGGCGGATCTATGGGAGGATTTAAGGGGATTTCAAGGCGGATCTATGGGAGGATTTGAGGGCGGATCTATGGGTGGATTTGGGGGGAATTCGAAGGCGAATCTATAGGAGGATATAAGGCGATTTCAAGGCGGATCGATTGTAGGATTTGAGTGTGTTTGAAGGCGGATCTATGCGAGGATTTGAGGTAATTCGAAGGCGGATCTATGGGAGGATTTGAGGGCGGATTAATGGGAGTATTTGAGGGCGGATCTATGGGAGGATTTGAAGGAATTTCAAGGCGGATCTATGGGAGGATTTGAGGGAATTCGAAGGCGGATCTGTGGGAGGATTTGAGGGCGGATTAATGGGAGTATTAGAGAGCGGATCTATGGGAGGATTTGAGGGCGGATCTATGGGAGGATTTGAGGGCGGGTCAATGGGAGGATTTGAGGGCGGGTCAATGGTCATTTGAAATCCGGTCCATGCATAGATTCAACGACGCATTTTGACTGTTTAAGTACGGAAATTGTGGGGTCTTTTGAGCACAGCGCTAAATATTTTAATTGTGCGCTTGAAATTTTTTTAAATCTGACAAAATTCAAGTGCAAAACACTGTGTTCTAACAGGAAGACTTAGTTTACTCCTGCTACTAAAGTATCACATGACATTATCTCTCTGCGCCTGTCTTTGCGTGCAGATTGAAAGTCAAACATTGACCCTAAGTTTATCAGCGGAGCCCACATACCATTCGCTGAAAAAGGTTGGCTACCCTCTTAACCACATTAATAATTTTACTGAGTAATGATTTTTGTCTCGCAGCGAGCTACTTAAAGTAGAGTCAATAGCACATTCGCAAATCAAGGTTTAGTCCAATTTTCGTCACTTTCTAGCGTCATGCACTCCACGCCAACGCCCTTGCTTTGCAGGAGTCGTCCAGCCAGGCGAAGGACTGGGGCGCCATCGCCGGCGGCGCATTCAACCAGGCTACCGACGACAATCCGTTCGCGTTCAGCGAAAATCCGGGCTTGTCGGCTGGCAAATTCGACCACGACTGGATTGTTAACAAATTTCGTGCCGAATACGACGCCCAGTTTTACAGCCTGAACCCGGTGGACGGTCGCATCACCGGCGCGCAGGCCAAGGACGAGATGACCCGCTCCAAGCTGCCATTCCAGCAGCTGGGCAAGATCTGGAAGCTGGCCGATGTCGACCAAGACGGCATGCTGAACATCGAGGAGTTCGCACTTGCCAAGTACCTCATCCAGCTGCGAATTGACGGGCACGAGTTGCCCAGCACCCTGCCGGAGCACCTGGTCCCACCGAGTAGTCGGCGTTGAGAACTTTGTCCAAAACCGATATGTAACGAAAAATACAATTTACCTACTGATTTAACCCTGCAGTGATAATTTCGGAATCAAACCTCGGAATTAAAGTGGTGTAAAGGCAGTTAGTAAACCAAAAAGGTGTTTAAGGAAGCCCACTTTAATTGATTTTCTTCTGTCATAAAACCATCGATATGTATCGAAAAAGGTATAACGAATCAATTAGTTGAAGTGTATTTAGTGCAATCCCTTAGGAAAAATTAATTGCAGTCGTTACTTAATTCCACAGTTTTCATAGAAATGCAAATTACTATACTTAACTAATTGAACTATAAATAAATTAATTAAGTAATCCACTTTGGAGCTTTAGATAATAAGAAATGTCTACTAGGTATTGGCCTGGAATGCTTATTTTTCGGATTTGCCTGTTTTTTGTATTGATTGATTGTTGTTATTGATTTTTACATTTACATTTATTTTTTGTTTTATTTTTATTTATGCTACTTACTGCTACTAATTGCGCAGGCTTCCATTATCATGAAAATCAAGGGTGATTCTTGCCAATATGCTTATTTCACTGCAATGTTAATTTCATATTGTTCTGGTCCTGCATAATTGTTTTGTGTTTCTTTTCGTCAAAACAGATTTTCAATGTTCGATAGCATGTTTCTGATTGCCTGAAAATTGATTGTTTTATTGTTAGCGATTTCATCTCCACTTTTGCTATTTAGGAATTGTTTCTTTAGTGGGCCTTTTAAATGAATATATATATATATATATACGAGCATATATACAATATATTGCTTCTAGCAAGTGAAGACATTCATTTCCGGCTTTACATATTATAATATTGAGTCTAACAAAAATGTGATAAATTAATGAAAACATGCTACGCATACTACTAGTCTCCTCTGTACCTACGCTTGTCTCCCCTCTCTACACAATTTGTCTCACACCATACTACTTGCCCTCTCAATGATACTTGTTCTCTCAATTCTACTCGTCTCTCTCCATACTACTTGTCTTTCTCCATACTACTTGTCTCACTCCATACTACTTGTCCTCTCAATAAAACTTGTCTCTCTCCATACTACTTGTCTCTCTCCATACTACTTGTCTCTCTCCATACTACTTGTCTCACTTTATAAAACTTGTCTCTCTCCATGCTACTACTTTTCTCTCTCCGAACTACTTGTCTTTCTCTATACTACTTGTCTCTCTCCGCATAGTTGTCTCTGGAAAATCGTATTTGCAGTTGAATTTCTCACGACTGGATGAGCATGAGCTGACCCATCTCATAAATTACAGTTGTGGGGATGGCCCTGCCTCACCCGGGCTATTTGTCACACGCAATGGACTCACGATAGAATCTCCAGTGTTCCAGCTACATTTGTCACTTTTCCCAAACGTGTATTCCATCCCTACTCTCAACTGTGCTGTGCCGCTGTTCAGAGCGGGTGACTAATTGGCAATTTCCTTCTCGACTTAATTCAATCGAGTCGGAGACGGTTTTTCTCGGCGAGACAGTGGGAAACATCGAGGTGCGACCGAGAGGGGGGTGAGCAATGAGAAAAGGCGCTGACTTGTTCTGTTTTTGCGCTCGATCATGCGAAAGTTCGTCAAGATTTGACCGTGCCTTGCGCAAATAATTATGAACCCTGAAACCTATTTCGAACCCTGATCCTACCCTAAACTTACTTCCTTAGAAACTGAAAACCAACCTGAAATAAGCATGGAACCTGAACTAGTTCCAGAACCTGAACCCAAACCTGAACTAGTTCCAGAACCCGAACCCAAACCTGAACTAGTTCCAGAACCTGAACCTAAACCTGAACTAGTTCCAGAACCTGAACCTAAACCTGAACTAGTTCCAGAACCTGAACCTAAACCTGAACTAGTTCCAGAACCTGAACCCAAACCTGAACTAGTTCCAGAACCTGAACCCAAACCTGAACTAGTTTCAGAACCCGAACCCAAACCTGAACTAGTTCCAGAACCTGAACCCAAACCTGAACTAGTTCCAGAACCTGAACCCAAACCTGAACTAGTTTCCGAACCCAAACCTGAACTAGTTCCAGAACCTGAACTCTAACCTGAACTAGTTCCAGAACCTGAACTCTAACCTGAACTAGTTCCAGAACCTGAACCCAAACCTGAACTAGTTCCAGAACCTGAACCCAAACCTGAACTAGTTCCAGAACCTGAACCCAAACCTGAACTAGTTCCAGAACCTGAACCCAAACCTGAACTAGTTTCAGAACCCGAACCCAAACCTGAACTAGTTCCAGAACCTGAATCCAAACCTGAACTAGTTCCAGAATCCGAACCCAAACCTGAACTAGTTTCAGAACCCGAACCCAAACCTGAACTAGTTCCAGAACCTGAACTCTAACCTGAACTAGTTCCAGAACCTGAACCCAAACCTGAACTAGTTCCAGAACCCGAACCCAAACCTGAACTAGTTTCAGAACCCGAACCCAAACCTGAACTAGTTCCAGAACCTGAACTCTAACCTGAACTAGTTCCAGAACCTGAACCCAAACCTGAACTAGTTCCAGAACCTGAACCCAAACCTGAACTAGTTCCAGAACCTGAACTCTAACCTGAACCAGTTCCAGAACCTGAACCCTAGCACCTGAACCGTGAACTCTAACCTGAACCAGTTCCAGAACCTGAGCCCTAGCCCCTGAACCTGAACTCTAACCTGAACTAGTTCCAGAACCTGAACCCTAGCCTCTGAACCTGAAATCTAGCCTGAACCAGTTCCAGAACATGAACCCTAGCCCCTGAACCTGAAATCTAACCTGAACCAGTTCCAGAACCTGAAGCCTAGCCCCTGAACCTGAAATCTAACCTGAACCAGTTCCAGAACCTGAAGCCTAGCCTCTGAACCTGAAATCTAGCCTGAACCAGTTCCAGAACCTGAAGCCTAGCCCCTGAACCTGAACCTAAAGCTGAACTTGCTTCTGAACTTCAAGGCGCTATATAAATATACAAGTTGTTTTTTGGAAAGCCTTATCATAAATGGTAATTGAGCTTGGTTGTCAAACAGAAAGTGACTTCCATGTATTTAAAACAGAAAAAGTTTGAGCTTTCTGAATATTGAAACAGACGTAGACTATGGGCATGACACCGCACTCGCGCTTGCTAACATCGACCAGTAGAACTCATTTTGGTTGGGGGGATGAAAATCTTCTAACTAACTCAAGCAGCTGCTGTGCTCAATTCCTAGAATCCGGGGTATAGGCGTCGCAAGCGAAGAAATTAATTGCAGCCGAATATTTACCACGATTTCTTCTTCTGTCCCATGTCAACGCCTCTGCTGCGTTTCTTTAAGTTTCACTAACATGTCCCTAATTCACACTCTCGAGTGAGATCCTGAGCCAGATTCCGGATTGTACTTCTGTGAAGCATTACTCATCCAGATTTTTTTCTATTGGAATCTTATTACTTTGAAATTCTTCTGATTTCATGTTCTTCAGTCTAACGCCTCTCTCGCACAGTTAACTCCGTGTGTGCTCCAATAATTTTCTTACTTTCTACTCAAATTTCATTTCTATCTGTTTCCATGAAATTTATCAGCCCTCTATGTCTTCCCCTACGCTTTTATTTCTACCCCTCTCTCCCTAACCCTCCATTTCTTCCCTTCTCTATATAACCTACTCTTTCTTCCCTCGTCTTTCTCCCCTTCTCTTTCTTCCCTCGTCTTTCTCCCCTTCTCTTTCTTCCCTCGTCTTTCTACCCTTCTCTTTCTTCCCTCGTCTTTCTACCCTTACTCTTTCTTCCCTCGTCTTTCTAACCCTCTCTTTCTTCCCCTTTTCTTCCCTCTATCCCTTGGCTTCTCTTCCTACGTTTCTCTTCTTTTTCACTTCTACCCTTCCATTCATTTTCTTCGCTTTCTACTTCTTTAAACTCTCAGATTCTTCCCTTCTCTATCTTACCTTATCTTCCTTCCAATCTCTTTCTACCCCTCTCTTCTACCCCCTTTCTCTAACCCTTTCTTCTACCCCCTCTCTTTCTTCCATTTTTCTTCCTCTCTATGTCTACCCTCTATTCCTTATGTTCTACTTTTTCCATTCTGTTTCTACCTTTTGTTCTCTCTCCACGTCTCTCCTACCAACTATTTTTCCTTGAGCTAAATTGAGTGGGGTACTTCCTTTTGCCCAGACTTTGGTGCCCAGAAAGTATTAAAAAATGGCCCAATCAGCTGGTGTGACTAACTATATAAGTGCACTTGAAACTGCACAGCAAGCGCTCATCTCTGCTCTGTGAGTTTCTGCTTCCAAAACTTGTTGCAATTAAGGCCGAGCCGGCAGGAAATTCCAGCCGGTAATGGAGCCTCATGGAGGCAGTGTTAGCCTTGTGTGTTTTCCCTACAGCCAAAGCCTTTAATAATTCAAGCCTGGGTCCTGGCAGCCAAGATGCCCGGACCTCCTTCAGAGTCCCCGTCAGTCCACTTTGGGTTTCTGCGCTCTGGGGAGGGGGATTGATTATCTAGCACCCCATCTGACTGATTGGGGGTGCGGGATTTGGATATCGAGATGCTGGGGTGCCATTATTGCCGCCATATGACCTGAAATGCTGGACCTTAGCGTTCTGCTGCGATACCAGCCTGCTGCGGTACCAGCCTGCTGGGGTACCAGCTCCAGCTCCTGCTGCGATGGACCTTAGCGTTCTGCTGCGATACCAGCCTGCTGCGATACCAGCCTGCTGCGGTACCAGCTCCAGCTCCTGCTGCGATGGACCTTAGCGTTCTGCTGCGATACCAGCCTGCTGCGATACCAGCCTGCTGCGGTACCAGCTCCAGCTCCTGCTGCGATGGACCTTAGCGTTCTGCTGCGATACCAGCCTGCTGCGATACCAGCTCTGGCTCCTGCTGCGATGGACCTTAGCGTTCTGCTGCGATACCAGCCTGCTGCGATACCAGCCTGCTGCGGTACCAGCTCCAGCTCCTGCTGCGATGGACCTTAGCGTTCTGCTGCGATACCAGCCTGCTGCGATACCAGCTCTGGCTCCTGCTGCGATGGACCTTAGCGTTCTGCTGCGATACCAGCTCCGGCTCCTGCTGCGATATTAGCTTTGGCTTCTGTTGCGATACCAGCTCCGGCTCCTGCTGCGATATCAGCTTTGGCTTCTGTTGCGATACCAGCTCCGGCTCCTGCTGCGATATTAGCTTTGGCTTCTGCTGCGATACCAGCTATGGCTTCTGCTGCTATGGACCTTAGCGTTCTGCTGCGATACCAGCCTGCTGCGATACCAGCCTGCTGCGGTACCAGCTCCAGCTCCTGCTGCGATGGACCTTAGCGTTCTGCTGCGATACCAGCCTGCTGCGATACCAGCTCTGGCTCCTGCTGCGATGGACCTTAGCGTTCTGCTGCGATACCAGCCTGCTGCGATACCAGCTCTGGCTCCTGCTGCGATGGACCTTAGCGTTCTGCTGCGATACCAGCTATGGCTTCTGCTGCTATGGACCTTAGCGTTCTGCTGCGATACCAGCTATGGCTTCTGCTGCGATACCAGCTTTGGCTTCTGTTGCGATGAACCTTCTGGTTCGGCTGCGATACCAGCTCCGGCTCCTGCTGCGATACAAGCTTTGGCTTCTGTTGCGATACCAGCTTTGGCTTCTGTTGCGATGAACCTTCTGGTTCGGCTGCGATACCAGCTCCGGCTCCTGCTGCGATACAAGCTTTGGCTTCTGTTGCGATAACAGCTACGGCTTCTGCTGTGATACCAGCTATGGCTTCTGCTGCGATACCAGCTATGGCTTCTGCTGCGATACCAGCTATGGCTTCTGCTGCGATACCAGCTATGGCTTCTGCTGCGATACCAGCTGTGGCTTCTGCTGCGATACCAGCTATGGCTTCTGCTGCGATACCAGCTATGGCTTCTGCTGCGATACCAGCTGTGGCTTCTGCTGCGATACCAGCTATGGCTTCTGCTGCAATACCAGCTATGGCTTCTGCTGCGATACCAGCTATGGCTTCTGCTGCGATACCAGCTATGGCTTCTGCTGCGATACCAGCTATGGCTTCTGCTGCGATACCAGCTACGGCTTCTGCTGCGATACCAGCTTCTTGATCATGATAAGATTTCGGGTATGATCCTAGTAGGATTTTAGCTACTGATCCTGTTCATAGGGATTTCTTTCATTCCTATACGTGAAAAGAAGTTTGCTTTAAGATAAATTTCTTATTAATCGCTCGTGGGCGATTCCCCGCTCTCGCTCATTTCTAAATCAGTTAGCCACTTTCTTCTCGAAGTCTACTTTTGGCACTGATAGCGTTTGATGAAGCGAAATTAATGGATTTCTGGGTGGTGGAAGATGCCTCTGTGTCTCTGCTATTATTCTATACTACTGCATAGATAATTGTGTGAGTCTATATAGGTATCTATAACGCCCTCCGCCCTAAGAAAGATTCGGCTCAATGAAGCGGCCATCTCATCTGACCTCGCGAAACTTTGCTACCCCACCCCCAGGCCGCTCCACAAAGCGAATTCCTCATTGAATATTCCAGTTTTGCTTGGCCAGTGTATCGCTTTCAATTCATCTTCTAGAAGAGGCATCGGAGCTAGTTTATGATTTGCAGATTTCTACAGACATTAATTGTCCTTATTACTCATGCAGCCTTAGCAGTAATCTAAATTCTCGGGTGCAGTTTGTGCGTTTAAACTTTTTTTAGTTGTTTTACAACTTTCAGACTTATAATTCCTTTTCTACCCTTCCCTTTCTTTTACGCTCTTTCTTCCTTTCTCAATCTCTTCTTCTATTTCTACCCCTCTGTTTCTACCCCTCCCTTTCTACCCCTCTCTTTCTACCCCTCTCTCTACCTTCTCTTTCTACCCCCTCTCTTTCTACCGCTCTCTTTCTACCCTCTCTTTCCACTCCTCTCTTTCTACCCCTATCTATCCCTCTTTTTCTATCCCTGTCTTTCTACCCTTCCCTTTCTTTCTTCCATTCGATTTCCTAGCTCTTCCCCAGCCGTTCTTCCTTGTCCTTTATTCCATTTTCTTTCTATCCCTCTCTTTCTACCCCTCTCTTTCTACCCCTCCCTTTCTACCCCTCTCTTTTTACCCCTCTCTCTACCTTCTCTTTCTACCCCCTCTCTTTCTACCGCACTCTTTCTACCCTCTCTTTCCACTCCTCTCTTTCTACCCATATCTATCCCTCTTTTTCTATCCCTGTCTTTCTACCCTTCCCTATATTTCCCTTTCTTTCTTCCATTCGATTTCCTAGCTCTTCCCTAGCCGTTCTTCCTTGTCCTTTATTCCATTTTCTTTCTATCCCTCTCTTTCTACCCCTCTCTTTCTACCCCTCTCTTTCTACCCCCTCTCTTTCTACCCCCTCTCTTTCTACCCCCTCTCTATCCACTCCTCTATTTCTACCCCTCTGTTTCTACCCCTCTCTTTCTACCCCTCTCTTTCTACCCCTCTCTTTCTACCCTTCTTGTCTCCCCAGCTGATGCATTCAATTCAACTCATCTAATCAGCAGGAAAGCTGTGATGCAAACCTGAACTGTTTCAAGGCGTGTCGGATCGACCAGAGGCGAGGCTTCTTAAAATTTGCTCCTAGAAATCAGCTTATAGAGCGCGGCTTAAGCGATTCCCCGCGTCAGCCTAATGCAGCCGAGGGGGGATTATCTCGGTCTCGGTGACGGTGAGATGGGCGGATTGAATTCGAAGATGCTCAAAACCTCCCCTTTCTGTTCTGATAAAGAAGTCATTCGCTGTTAAGCAGATTTCAGCCTTTCCTCCGCAGCGCCCCAGTGTCCACCCGTCGGACGTGGAGCAAAAAATGTTTTTTCTTTTCGTCTTCTCTACTGAAGACGCCGGCTGTTCGAGGATGAAGGAGGCTGCGGCGCTGCGGTGTTGGGGTGGGTGAGGCAATTTTAGGCATGACTGAGCGAAAAAATCCCCCTCCCCGCTGGCAAATACTTATTTTCGTCTCCCTATCTTTCTACCTTTTTTGCCGGAAATTTTCTTGCAAAGCTCTCTGTGAAAGGCAGCGGCCTGTTCTCAAAGAGCCAAGCGCCTGTCCATTGAATGTTTCTGCTTTGCACACCGGCACTCCCGCAATCGGGCACTCAAAGTTGGCACTTACCGGTCGCCTAGGATTCGTTTGTGCTAAAAACTGTTCTGTGCACTCTCAGTGGCCTTCGGCTGAAAAAGAACTGGAGTACATTGCTGCACAAACTTATGCGGCATTGGCCCGGTCAAAGTCTCTGTGTGTGTGTCTTTCAATCACCTGCCTGTCAATCACCTGCCTGTCAATCACCTGCCTGTCAATCACCTGCCTGTCAGTCACTTGCCTGCCAATCACCTGCCTGTCAATCACCTGCCTGTCAATCACCTGCCTGTCAATCACCTGCCTGTCAATCACCTGCCTGTCAATCACCTGCCTGTCAATCACATGTTTCTGTCAATCACCTGTGTCTTTCAATAACCAGTGTTAGCCAAATCAACTGTGTCTATCAATCACCTGTGTCTGTCAATCACCTGTGTCTGTCAATCACCTGTGTCTATCAATCACCTGTGTCTGTCAATCACCTGTGTCTGTCAATCACCTGTGTCTGTCAATTACCTGTTTCTGTCAATCACCGGTGGCTGTCAATCACCTATGTCTATCAAAAACGTGCCGCTGTCAGCAACCAGTTTTTCTCGGTGATGTTTTTGTCTATGACCTGTCTGTGTCAATGAATGACCCGTTTGTGACTTCTATCTTCCTAACTTCTGATATTTAACTGCGAACTAAGTCTAGCACTGAAGAGTTATTGGATCAACTGCAGGGAATAATTTCATAATTTTGACAAACTAGATTATAACGCACACATTCAATATGCAGTGTGTGTGGACACTCCCCTAAATCGAAACTCCTATTTAGGATGCTTGCCAAACATTTTAGGCAAACAAAAAGTTTTTGTGTGACAGAGTAACGTAGAGGCCACCCATGTATGCTACTGTACTCGAATGAGCACTTCTCTCTTAGTCCCTTTTCTCTCGCTCAGCCAACAGTGCGAATCGATACCATTGTGGGCAAACAGAAAGTTTGAGAACATTGAGCACTGCCCGACTGGTCAGTTTTATAATACTCTTAGTTTGAATTTATATTTTTGCACGTATAAAATATATATCGATTTGAGTACAGAAAATTTTAACTTTCGAAATGGTGTTTCATTTACGTGACACAACAATGCCAGTGAGATTCTGTGATATGAGATTCTCAGATATGAGATTCTGTGATATGAGATTCTGTGATATGAGATTCTCGGATATGAGATTCTGTGATATGAGATTCTCAGATATGAGATTCTGTGATATGAGATTCTGTGATATGAGATTCTGTGATATGAGATTCTGTGATATGAGATTCTGTGATATGTGATTCTGTGATATGTGATTCTCGGATATGAGATTCTCGGATATGAGATTCTCGGATATGAGATTCTCGGATATGAGATTCTCGGATATGAGATTCTCGGATATGAGATTCTCGGATATGAGATTCTCGGATATGAGATTCTGTGATATGAGATTCTGTGATATGTGATTCTGTGATATGTGATTCTCGGATATGAGATTCTCGGATATGAGATTCTCGGATATGAGATTCTCGGATATGAGATTCTCGGATATGAGATTCTCGGATATGAGATTCTCGGATATGAGATTCTTTACTATGGCATGTGAGACTCGTATGATGTGACATCGTGTGATGTGATTGTGAGTCTGTTTTGTTTTCCACCTGCAGGCTGGCTGTCCCAGCATGCACTTCTGTTCTCATGCTGCGGCATTATCTTCTAGCTGAATGCTCAGCATGGCCACACAAAGGCGCTGCCTGTGCGTGTGCTCACGGATAACCTCCGGGCCTGTCATCTCTGCTCATTCCTTTTGATCAGACGGGGGCAGTCGGGAGTCGTCTTTGATTAATAATCGTGTAGTTCCTTTCTCTTTTGCCCTTGCCGTTTTGTCTGCCTGCCTTTTGCTGCGGCTGGGGCTGGGGCCTGTTGTCATTCAGTTGCTTTTTCTGCAAGCGGTTTGTCCGCTACATTTCCCAATCCCCACGTCTTACATCCCGTTGCTACCGTTCTGCTAAATCCTCTGCTTTCCGGTCACAAACCATTCTCACGAACTTTAGCACTTATCGGCCAGTTTCGTCTTGAATCTCAAAATCTCAGATCTGACATCTCATCGTCTCAATCTCACATCTCACGATCTAACGTCTCAAAATCTCACATCTAACAATCTCACATCTAACATCTCATCTCACAGAACCTCACATCTCACAATCTCACGTTTCATAATCTCACATCTCATATCTCACAATATCACCTCACACAACCTCACATCTCACAATCTCACATCTCACATCTCATATCTCACAATATCACCTCACACAACCTCACATCTCACAATCTCACGTTTCATAATCTCACATCTCATATCTCACAATATCACCTCACACAACCTCACATCTCACAATCTCACATCTCACATCTCATATCTCACAATATCACCTCACACAACCTCACATCTCACAATCTCACGTCTTACAATCTCACATCTCACTTCTCGCATCTCTAATCTCACAATCTCATACCCGCTAATTCTGTAGCTCACAATTTCAAACTGAGAAACCAGAACAGCTCAAAAGTGCAAATCTATTGGCTTTCCGCTCAGCACCGGTGGGTTCAGTTGGGCGGTCTCAAATCTTTCTTTTTTTGCTGTAGTTCCAGTTTTTTCGCCCTAATATATCACTTCCTTCTCTCCTTCCCCCTCAGGAGGACAACTCAGTTTTGGGAAGACAGGAACTGGATTTGCAGACTGAAATGCAGCAATTTTGCTGGCAGAGTGAAATAGAGTGGGAAAAGTGACCAGCTTGACAGAAAGATTCTCAGCGACTGCCGCCCCCCCTGCTCAAATTTGTGCTCCGGTTAAAAGAAAAGCAGGCCGCCTATATGCTTAGGTAGGAGATTATAAAACGCATGAAAGGAAAGACTTGTCAGTAAATAATAATGGCAATAGAATTTCAGATGCTCGATGATCAATTCAGAGTCACTCTAGTTTTGCGCTGCTAAAAAATATTCAATTTCAGGCGATTTTGAGAATGAGATTCAACCGCTTATGAGAAATGAGATTCTAGAGATTCTGAGAACTACGATTGTAGCGATTCTAAGAAACGAGATTCTAGCGACTCTGAGAAATGAGATTCGAGTGATTCTGAGAAATGAGATTCAGGCGATTCTTAGAAATGAGATTCTGGCGATTCTTAGAAATGGGATTCTAGCGATTCTTAGAAATGAGGTTCTAGCTATTCTTAGAAATGAGGTTCTAGCGATTCTTAGAAATTAGATTCTAGTGATTCTTAGAAATGAGGTTCTAGCTATTCTTAGAAATTAGATTCTAGTGATTCTTAGAAATGAGGTTCTAGCTATTCTTAGAAATTAGATTCTAGTGATTCTTAGAAATGAGGTTCTAGCTATTCTTAGAAATTAGATTCTAGTGATTCTTAGAAATGAGATTCTGGCGATTCTTAGAGATAAGATTCTAGTGATTCTTAGAAATGAGATTCTAGCTATTCTTAGAAATTAGATTCTAGTGATTCTTAGAAATGAGATTCTGGCGATTCTTAGAAATTAGATTCTAGTGATTCTTAGAAATGAGATTCTGGCGATTCTTAGAAATTAGATTCTAGTGATTCTTAGAAATGAGGTTCTAGCTATTCTTAGAAATTAGATTCTAGTGATTCTTAGAAATGAGGTTCTAGCTATTCTTAGAAATTAGATTCTAGTGATTCTTAGAAATGAGGTTCTAGCTATCCTTAGAAACTAGATTCTAGTGATTCTTAGAAATGAGATTTTAGCGATTCTGAGACATGAGATTCGGGCGATGTTCAGAAATGAATTATTGTGGTGCAGATTGTATCAGCGCTCATATATATTTATATATTAAAAAATAGCGAGTTTTGATGTATCAGAATGAGAAGAAGATGGTTTGGAATCTGGCTGGACAATCTTCCAGCTCAGCAATCTTCAGCTTACCTTTTGGCCAGACCCCCCGTCTCTTTTCCCATTGCCAATTGCACTGCGAAGGAGGAATAAAAAAATAATGAGTGCCGGGGCCTGCCTCGGGCGCGCGGAGTCATTGATTCGGGAAAGGGATACGGCCGAGGAGGGGAGAGAGAGAATGCTGGTTGAGAAGGCAAGGGAGAAAGATGAGTTCAATCGATAGGTTGCCTGGGCAGGGGATTAGCCCAAGGGCTCTAGCAAGCAATGCCGGTTTTTACACCTCTGTTTAGTTCCATTCCCACCCAAGCAATTTTCCCCATAGCCTCCTCCACTGTATCCATGCCTTCAAATCTGTTGCTATAGAAATTTCCTTCCATTTTGGCACGCTATTCATTGGAACAAGTCACGATTATGTCCTTTAAGGTTGTTGCTTTTCATGCACATTTTAACTAACAAAAGCAACAGAGGAGGCCTCATGATTCTTTTTTTTACCCAATACAAGTTTTCTATTATTTTATAACGATTTTCATCATGGTTGCTTATTGTCGAGCTTGTTTTGGTTCTGAAATGGGTTGCATTACCTTCGGCTTGTTGCGTAACCCCACAAACGCGGTTGATAGGACGAAAGTTAGGAGGTCCCTTAATCCTTAATCCAATCAAATAAGGAGCTTAATCCAATTTTAGAGTGATTACTGAAGCACTTGAGTACTGAAGCACTTGAGTACTGAAGCACTTGAGTACTGAAGCACTTGAGTACTGAAGCACTTGAGTACTGAAGCACTTGAGTACTGAAGCACTTGAGTAAAAAACAAACATAAAGCTTTTTACGCATTAATTAAACTGCCATTTTAATGTATTTTAGTTTATTCTAAATAGAAACAGTAAAAATGCATGGCAAATGATAGACTAACATAGCAATTGCAAAATAGAGCAACCTATACTATTTGTTTCTTAAGCGGATTTTGCAAGCTTCATTGTCATCAACTTAAGTACACAGTGGACTCAATTTACAAATAGGCTGGCAAATCCAGCTCAGCTGTTGTGGTTGGTAATCCAGAGAACGCCACGTCCTCATACGGAGGCGGAGCTGTCGGCGTTAGCGGCGGCGGTGGGGGCTTCTGGTTCTGATCGTCCTCGAAATCGGAGCCCGCCTGCTCGGCTGTTGACCGCCGCCTGGCCCGGCCCCTCGAGCGGCAGAGTCGCAGGCAGAGGGGCTTGACGTACTCGCTCAAACAGTGGACAAAGTACGCCAGAGCGCACGCGCCAAGGACGGAGCTGCCAACAACCACCAGCAGCAGCAACAGGCCCTCCAATCGGAATTCGGCCCGCTGTTTGCACATTGTCCACAAGTGATCCCGATCGAAATTTGGCGTAGTGGCGCACCAGTTGTACTCTTCACCTTCGGAGCTGTGCTTCAGGCACTCAGTGTGGCGCACGCCGTCGTACTTGAACGGGAAGCTGCACGGCCGGCCCGGGTCGTTGCCACCCTCTGTGGTGTCCGTGTCTTCGCAGACGCGCCTATCGCCCCTGGCAGTCTGGCAGACCCACTGCCGGTTCTGGTAGATGCACTGCCGCTCTATACCGCTGCTCTGCCTGCTGAAGCGGCAGGGCATCAGGTGGGACAGCTCCCGGCACCGGGTCCACTTGCCTGTGTAGTTGCTTGTAGTTGAGCACCACAAATAGTTCTCTGGGGTCGGTTGATTTTAATACCATTTAAGGGGTTTTAAGTTACTTAGAAAAGTAAACTTACACAGGGCAGCTTCATCTCATTAATTTTTTAATCTCCTCCCACTTCTCTCTCTTCTCCCTCACCTCTCCCCCGTGACTCTCTGTTTTCCCTCAACTCTCTCCTCTGACTCTCTTCTCCCTCACCTCTCCCCCGTGACTCTCTGTTCTCCCACAACTCTCCCCCGTGACTCTCTCTTCTCCCTCACCTCTCCCCAGTGACTCTCTGTTCTCCCTCACCTCTCTCCTCTGACTCTCTGTTCTCCCTCAACTCTCCCCCGTGACTCTCTCTTCTCCCTCACCTCTCCCCAGTGACTCTCTGTTCTCCCTCACCTCTCTCCTCTGACTCTCTTCTCCCTCACCTCTCCCCCGTGACTCTCTGTTCTCCCACAACTCTCCCCCGTGACTCTCTCTTCTCCCTCACCTCTCCCCAGTGACTCTCTGTTCTCCCTCACCTCTCTCCTCTGACTCTCTGTTCTCCCTCAACTCTCCCCCGTGACTCTCTCTTCTCCCTCACCTCTCCCCAGTGACTCTCTGTTCTCCCTCACCTCTCTCCTCTGACTCTCTGTTCTCCCTTAACTCTCCCCCGTGACTCTCTGTTCTCCCTCACCTCTCCCCAGTGACTCTCTGTTCTCCCTCACCTCTCTCCTCTGACTCTCTGTTCTCCCTCACCTCTCCCCCGTGACTCTCTGTTCTCCCTCAACTCTCCCCCGTGACTCTCTCTTCTCCCTCACCTCTCCCCAGTGACTCTCTGTTCTCCCTCACCTCTCCCCCGTGACTCTCTCTTCTCCCTCACCTCTCCCCCGTGACTCTCTGTTCTCCCTCACCTCTCCCCAGTGACTCTCTCTTCTCCCTCACCTCTCCCCCGTGACTCTCTGTTCTCCCTCACCTCTCCCCAGTGACTCTCTCTTCTCCCTCACCTCTCCCCAGTGACTCTCTCTTCTCCCTCACCTCTCCCCAGTGACTCTCTCTTCTCCCTCACCTCTCCCCAGTGACTCTCTCTTCTCCCTCACCTCTCCCCAGTGACTCTCTCTTCTCCCTCACCTCTCCCCAGTGACTCTCTCTTCTCCCTCACCTCTCCCCAGTGACTCTCTCTTCTCCCTCACCTCTCCCCAGTGACTCTCTCTTCTCCCTCACCTCTCCCCAGTGACTCTCTCTTCTCCCTCACCTCTCCCCAGTGACTCTCTCTTCTCCCTCACCTCTCCCCAGTGACTCACCTCCCTTCGTGTCCCGTCGAATGCAGTGCCTGAACTGCTCGCCCTTGTAGAGAAACGGGAAATGACACGGTCTGCCGGGATCGCTGCCGCCGTAGGTGCCGTCCGTCCCGGCGCACCACCTGAACCGGCCGTCCTTGCAGTAGTCCGCACTGGTCGGGCACCACAGGCCGTCTCGACTGTTCTGACATTCTCGGATGTCGCCGTCAGGTCCTCGCGACGGAAACTGGCAGGCGGGGCCATCTGGGGGCTCCTCCTTGTAGGCGGAGGTGCAGTCGGGGCCGCCCCAGAAGGTAATCGGAGAACAGATGGGCGCCCAGGCCAGTGGGATTATCAGTCGGATTAAAGACAATGGAGGCCGCATTGCCGAATCTCCCAGATTAGTTGCAATAGGTCACGCCAGAATCTGGTCAGTTGTCCAAATCAAACTCGAAGGCCCCACGAGCAGATTATTGAACCGATTGTCCGATATGTGTGTAGCAAAACTTTGCGTCAGGGGTTGATGTGGAGGCCCGTTCTCACAGCCAATGCCTGCTCAAGACTCAAACATTTTTGTCCCATACTCTAAAACAGGGTAGCTATAGGCTATTGGTTTGCTAGCCATTAGGATTTGGGCGGAATGAAAGGGGCAGAGGAAGCTTTTCCCCTTGAGCTCCTATGGCACCTGGCCTGCCGGGAATGCAACAGATTCTCGCGGTGTTTGTTTGAGAAAAGCTCCGCTTTAAACATGTTAGCATTCACTTAGGGCTGTGGTACGGTTCTAGCTGACAGAATAGCCTGTACAATTGCTAGTCTGGTGGCTTGTTCTGATTGCAAGTGCATGATCCATTGTGTTTTTCTCCGTTTTGGCATTTTCCGTCAAACACAGAGAGTGTGTCTCAGACCAGTACTTACCCACCAGAGACATGTGTCCTACAAGGCTAAGACGGTATGGCCTTTCTTCATTCCATTTCTCGCTTCCATTCTAGATCTGTAGGTTCTTAAGATTTGCAGACGTGTGCAGTCTTTCGGGTGAGATTTGTAGATCTGCGCAGTCTCTCAGGTGAGATTTGCAGATCTGTGCAGTCTCTCGGGTGAGATTTGTAGATCTGCGCAGTCTCTCAGGTGAGATTTGCAGATCTGTGCAGTCTCTCAGGTGAGATTTGTAGATCTGCGCAGTCTCTCAGGTGAGATTTGCAGATCTGTGCAGTCTCTCGGATGAGATTACGCACATTTTCCGCTCATCTACCTCTACCGGTAAAACTGACTAAAAGGCGATCAGTGGATTGATTAACATTACAATTTAGTGCTGGCCGATTGCCATGAAGTGCACACAAAACGATCTTTGCTGCCTTAATTCTTACTCACTACTCATTGACTCATGAAAGGCCCTTGAAATATGTGCACTGTACTTGAATCTGAAAAGTTGGATCCATAGGACAATTGTTTGAGTATACGGGAGAGCTAGCTGCATGAGTGGCCTTCATTTGCGGAATTCTTCACCTGTGAATACTAGTAGGGGTCAGTTCTTCCATAGCCATCTGCAGCTAGCAATTTAAAATAGAGCGTTACATGTAGCTAGGTGACAATACATACTCAACTTACAATAAGGAATTTTTCTTGCAGTATGAGCATTGTAGCTTGTAGCACTCACCATGAACTATCTAAGCTATAGAGGTACAGATTGCATTCGTAAAAAACATCTCAAATCAAATTTTCATGATAATGTACACGCACTGCTACTGTAAGTAGTAGATTTGAAGATATTAAGGAAACAAAAGAATAACTAACAAACGAATGAACAAATCGTTTAAGATCGACTAGGCCAACTTAAAATTTAAGTCAATAGCTCAACTAACTAATTAGGCCGAATAAACTTAACTAATAGTTCTGTCACAGAAATAGTCTGCCAAATGGTGGCAATCGCCAGAGCAAGTTGCTTGAGCGTCAGATCCAACTGCTACTCAATGAAATCGAGAGAACCCTCTGTTGAAGTTGCAGCAACTGCAGCAGAAGTTGAACGAACAGTTCCAGTTGGTTGTCAGCATCTCGACTATCAGCAGAGCTTTGTAAAAGCAGTTGATAACACTGAAAGTTCTTGGTTGAGACACTGTTCATGATATTCCAATGGTACGCAACAGCCTGCAGACGGTTGGGAGGAGGCAGTAGTTTGCTGAATGGCTGACGGGTTTTGACCCCGGAGTTCATCTAATTTATCTGCACGAAACTGGATTCAACATTTGGACTCGAAGAACGCAGGGTCGTGGTCGTCGAGGTCAGCGCGTATGGCGGGCGCGCACTGTCCATTCTCGGCGAGGTCATCTAGTGAATGTACTGCAAGCAATTTCGCCCACAATTCGACTTGTCTACCTTGCAATCTAGTAAGCAGACCTTGGATTATATAAATTGTTGTAAAAGCAAATTTACAGCAAAAAGCTATATTAACTAGTTTGGCGACTTAGGATATAATCAGGTTTAAATCGGGTTTAGTTTTTTATTCAATATTATATGGGTTCTATTGGGCTGCACTTTTAAATTCCTGGTAAGGTACCGGAAGCGTCAAGGTTCCGCTCAAAACATGTTTATTATAATAACAAATCAGTTCGACAGTAAAATTAACACAATAATACTCAGGTGTACGGTACGCATACAGAACTAACCAATCAAAATAGTGTCCAGGTGCATGAGAGCAAAATTTCACTTTGTAATCTTAGAATAGAATGGAATTATGCAACATTACTTTTAAATACATATGCAAAGTAAAACTAAGAATAATGTATTTTGACTAATATTTCGCACGTACTATTGTTATAATGAATAAAAGTAAAAAATAAAACAGATTACAAGAAATAATTTACGATTAACGATTGATACAATTAATACAATTGACACGATTAATACACCGAATACCATTTATTAAGGCCTGGTAGCTAACAGAGAACCTGCTAAGTAAAAGTAAAAATGAAGTAAGTATAAATTGTCTTGTTTTTTTCAGCTAAATTGTTTGATTTCCTATCTATATTTAGCAGCAGCAGTTCAGGGTTTTAGCAGGCCTTGGCTACAATAGCTAAGCTATATAGATTTTTTATAGCTTATATATATTATACTTATATTATTTTGAATTGTATTTAGGAACTAACTATGGTCTTAATCTAAGCAAGAAACAAGCATCTATTAGCTAAAGAATGAATTACCTCGTTTTTTCAGTGACTAATTGACTACATTGATAAGCCAAATGTCAACAAAAATAAGCTAGGGCTAGGCCTATGCCTAGCAATATTGAAGGGTCCTAGTAATGTAATGGTCTTTAGTTTAGACCTATTAGGCTTATTTTAGTCAAGGATTTGAGCTAGTTTATTTTCATATATAAATATAAGTCATATTTTCAGCTACTTTGCACCCATAGTCAGGAAGGTGGCAGTTTGGTCGGAAAATTCCGGCGCACACAAGCCCTTTTTGGGCACACAACGGCGCACAACGGCGCACAACGGCGCACAACGGCGCACACCAGAGGACACCGGCGCATGGCGGCGCGGCGCGGCGGGCGCCGCGCCACATGCAGCGTTACCCTTGTGGCGATCCCATGTAACGATGTAAGTCGTTACTTGTTACAGTACACTATTCACTGTTCTATCTAATGTAACACTGCATTCTACCAAAAAATAAAAATAAAATAAAATATTTTCCTTTTCCTTTTTACCTTTGTTTTTGCCATTTGCTTACTTTTTATGTTTGTTTTGTTTTAAAAATTAGAAATTAAATTAAAATGTTTTTAAATTTCTATTTTCGGTTAAACGATCTCAATTTCTCATAATATAATATAGATAGCCCGTAACCGTCCCGTATTAACCATTATATTCTCTTGTCTCGTGACTCGACTCTCGTGTAACGTTTATTTATTTCATTCATTATTCATTTATGAGAATAGAAAGAGTTCGCCGTTCGTTCGTAGGGTTTATTGAAAATATTGGCGCACAAAAATTGTTGCTATGTTGTAAAAAAGGTCTTTTATTGTCGCAAGGCAGCTAGTGGCGGGCGCACAACGGCGCACACGAGGGTTTTTGTGTCGGCGCACGGCGCACAATTTTGGGAGAGGCCAAAATTTGTTCCGGCGCACACTCTGCCACCTTCCTGACTATGGCTTTGCACCTAGGCCTACTGATTAGCTATAAATAGTCTATTTGTTTGCAATGTTGTTAGGACCAATATTAATTAAAAAATACTATAAACGACCATTATTTTGATTAGCTAGTACATGCCTTATTTAGCTAAGTTAGCTAATAATACTAAAGCAGCTGGTGTTGCTAATAATACCATGCCTATCTAACATCTATGTTGCAAAACAGAATACATTTAAGAACTAGTTTGCCCTGATATTCAAGGCTTCCAGTTGATTCAGCAATAGTCCAATTTGGCTACAACCAATTCGGGGACAAGTCAGTTAGGCAACAGTCAATTCAGCAACAGAGAATATGGTTCTGTAAGAAATTATTTTGAGCGAGAGTTTAATTTGACATGACTTCATCAGTGACTAATTCTTTGGACATTTATGCCTTTTTGTTTGAGTTCATTGTTGACTTCATTATGATATTATTATTTGCGTAAAATTATTCTCCAATCTCTGCCTTTATAAAAGTGGAAAATTCTCTCGTATCGCTTGACACTTGATTTTTTGACCTACAGCAGAATAGCTAGTGCCACAGTCTTATTGACTTTTATAATTATCATTTTAAAATCTGGACATGATCATTGTACAGCAATAAATTCAAAGATATCAATGTGTAACAGGGCTCGTCTCTCTACTTTTCTCTCTAATGGTAGCGTATCACTCGGCACGAGCGGTTTAACCTTCTAAGGCACTGGCTTACTATTCTCCAGTCTTTGCTGGGCGTTTTCTGTGGATCAGAGGGTCACAGCCTCAAATAACCAACTCAACACTTTTCTTCTTCAGTAATAGCTTATTTGCTTTTCGCCACACTGGCACGTTGATTTGTCTCAACTGAATTACACTCGTTTATATACACAAAAGAAAATGTTTGTTAAAGTAAACGAATTTGACAAAATATTTAAAATATTTTACATATAAAAAATATTTAGCACATTCAAACAAAAAGCATAGGCACGAATTTGACTTTAAAGAAATAATAAAAGCATCCCTACTACAACTTGCCTTCCCTAAAATAAAAATTGAATAAAGCATGAGTGATATTTTTAGTAATAATGTTATTTAAGCCGCATGAGTCAATTTTACTTTATGTAGCATCAGGTCACCGTCCTCAGTCCCGTCGCCTCTGCTTCTTCGCCGATGCTGCTGCCGCCGCTGCTGCTGCCGCCGCTATCACTGCCGCCGCTGCTGCTGCTGCCGTCACTGGTAGTGGGAGTACCGCTTCCTTGGCACAAAGCCATACTTGTTAGGCTTACGCGGTGCCTCCCTGCGATTCGCGACAGGTGTCGGACCTGCTGGCTCATTGATGACTGTAGGCTTTCTTGGCCGCAGGTTGTACCGCACCTCTCGCCACTGAAGTGGTGCTGCCGTTCCACTGGCTGCATCCGCTCGGTCCTCAGCCTCCTCCTCACAGGCTGGTTCCTCCACAACATCATGGTCTGGTGGTTCAGCTTCAGGTTCTTCTTCGTTATCTTCTTCCGACTCTTCTAACTCTTCCTCCGTTTCCGTTTCAGAATCTTCGATAAGTTCTTCTGCCGAACTTCCGGAATCTGTGTCAGAGTCTTCATCAGTTTCTTCAATCTCACTTCCACTTATGTCTGTCTCTTTGCAAGCTCTCCATTGAATTCTTTCCTCTTCTGAGTCAGAGCTTTCTTCTTGCTCGATTTCCTGGATTGGCCTTTTTACCATCCTAGGTTGCGCTTCCCTTCTCTTTTTGGTCTTCTGAGCAGTCTCCTGCCTTCCCTTATCTGTTTGTTCTCTCTTCTCTACGTCAGAACTTATGGTCATATCCGTAGCTTTGACCGAGTTCGGTACAGGAGTCAGATTATTCCGGTGTACCAGCAGCATGGCACCGATTAGTTTTCCATCCTCCTCTTTTTGAACTCGGAAAACTGTATCCGAAAGCTTAGCTAACACTCTGTAAGAGGCTCTCTTCTTTCGGTGAAATTTATGACTCTCGTCACCATGCAACTGTGGATTGTTTATCAATACGAGACCGCCGATTGGCACGGCCTTGGTGATCACTGTCTCAGCAGCCTGCTCCCGACGGTCTCGCACCTTTTCTAATTTCTTCTGAACCACCTTCTGCATCTCCTCAATTCTTTTAGCATGATCAGCTACATAGCTAGGATAGTCGTAGTACAATCTGGGCCTTTTGACAACACTGTCTATTGGCAACTCCGCCTCACGTCCGAACAATAGATAATGTGGAGTGAATCCCGTTGTCTGATTTACACTCGTTCGAACAGCCACTAAAGCTGCTGGGATCAACAGGTCCCAGTCGGAGTGGTCTTTCTCAACTAGACAGGTGATGATGGACTTTATCTGACGGTTAAATCTTTCTACAAGGCCGTTGCTTTGCGCATGATATGGCGTCGTGCAGGTATGCTTGATACCATACAATGTACAAAACGCCTGGAACTGACGGCTCACAAAAGTTTTCCCGTTGTCAGTGTGGATCCAACGACACTGACCATACTCACTAAAAATTCTTTCTTGTAGGAGTTTAATAACTGTGTCCGACTTTTGATTCCTGATTGGAAATGCAAACGGGAACTTAGTAGTGCTGTCGATGACTGTTAGCACGTACTTGTGTCCTCGTCGGCTTTCTTTAGAAATCGGCCCAATCAGATCAATGTGTAGGCGATGGAATGCCTCGCACACAGGAAATGTTTGCACCGGTGCCTTCACCTTATTGCCTGCTTTACTCTCGAGGCATGGGATGCACTCGGCCACATAATTCTCTACAGTAGTAACTAGGCCAGGTTTCCAGAATCGCTCTCGTACCTTTTGTACGGTTTTATCTCGTCCAAGATGTCCTGCTAAAGGACTGTCATGCAATTCTCGGAGGACCTCTTTTTCTATTCCACTCGGAAGTACTACTTTCCGGGTACCGTCAGTCACGATGGTTAACATTCCATCCTCAATCTTCATCTGCTCGTATGATTTGATCATCTTTTTCAGCTCGTGGCTAGCCCCTGTGGGTAATTCTGGCCTCAGTATTCCTTGTTCCTTCCACTCAATCAGGATTTTAACGTCCTGATCCTCTCTCTGTGCAATAACCAGCTGTTCCTTCGTCAGTGGTACTGACAGGAAATCTGTTAATAATTTTCGGCATGCCGTTGTCTCTTCCAATTCCTCATCTTCGAAATAGTCTCTTGCGTCCACGAAAATTTCATTCGCATCATCATCATCTGTATCGATGCCACTGTCTGTCTGACAGCTCTGACTCATCATGGCTCGTCCAGTGATTTGACTTTGGTTAATCTTTGCTTCAGAAGCCTCTTTAATTTCCGATGGTCTTCTAGACAAGCTGTCTGCATTGCTATGCTTAGCTCCGCTTCTATGCTGGATCTCGTACTGAAACTCACTCAACCGTTCGATCCACCTTCCTAAAATACCCTGGGCTTCTGTTTGACGTAGTAGCCACAGGATCGCTTTGTGGTCGGTACGTGCCAAGAACTTCTTCCCGATCAAATAGAATCGGAAGTGTTTCATACCATCCACCAAGGCGAGCAATTCCTTTCGTGTTATCGGATATCGTTTTTCAGATTCCGTCATTGCCCTGCTGAAATAGGCGATTGGTCTTTCTACTCCATCTGCCTGGATTTGTCCCAGACAGGCTCCTATCCTTCCTTCGGATGCATCAGTGTCTAACACCATTTTGACATTTTCATATTCTGAGAATTCGGGATAAGCCAACACATCGGTGGACATCATTTTCTGCTTTAGAAGTGCAAACGCCTCGTCATGTTTCGAGTTCCATTTCTCCTTAAAGTTCGTTATACCCTTTTTGGTTAACTGAAACAGCGGATGCGCTGCTTCGGCATAGTCCTTAACGAATCTACAATAGTAGTTGCATAGGCCCAAGAAACTTCTTAATTCCTTGACGTCTTGCGGAGTAGGCCATGATCGGATGGCTTCGATTTTGGCCGGATCTGTTCGAATTCCATTTCGGCCTACTATGTGGCCTAGATATTTCAGTTCTTCTTGAAACAGATTACATTTTCTTGGTCTCAATTTCAGTCCAGCTTCGGATAATCTCCGGAACACTTCTCGTAGGTGACACAGATGTTCATCGAATTCCTTCGAGTAAGTAACGATATCGTCGATGTACGACATCGCGAACTTGTGTTGAATGCCGATCAACACAAGGTTCATCAACCTCTGGAAGGTTCCAGGTGCATTTGACAAGCCTTGAGCCATTACTTGGTACTCAAACTGGCCCCTAGTTAATGTCGAGAATGCAGTCATATGTTTGTGTTCTTCTTTAATTGGGACTTGCCAGTATCCAGAGTTAAGGTCTAAACTGCTGAAATACTGACTTCCAGTAAGGTGAGAGAATGTCTCCTGAATATTAGGTAACGGATACGGATAGTACTCCACACGAGAATTCAGTACTCGAAAGTCACTCACGATCCTTATTGTACCATCCTTCTTTGGTACTATGACCAAGGGTGTCGAATAGGTGCTATAACATGGCCTAATCAGGTTTTTGGCCAGCATGTCATCAAGCAAATCATCCACCTGTTTTTGCAAATGAGGCGGAATTCTGCGAGTCGGTATTCTGACTGGCGTAGTATCTTTAAGAGCAATTTCATGCGTCACCAAATGTGTCAGACCCATATCTTGCTCGGTCTGAGAGAACGCTGCTCTGTTCTCTTTCAGCAATTGTATAACTTGTTCCTTTTGTTCCGAATTCATCTCTCCGATGTTAACCTCCTTGATCCATTCATCAATGTCCTTTGAGGCTTCCTCTCTCTTTACAGCATTGACTTGTCCGGTATTTTGACTCGAATTGATTGAATTAACAAAATAATTCAAGTTCTTCGCTGTTAATGGCTTGGCATAGCCAATAAGAGCTGCTCCTTTCACTTTGACTTCTCTGTTCTGTTTATTGACTAGTTCTATGACTCCAACTCCTTCGTTCAAGGTTACTAATGCTGGTACTAGCTCCAGATCATAACCTTTGGCTGCAATATAGCCGTCATTAGTCTCAATCACCATGGGAGTACCGTAATTAGCTTCGGCATTTTCTCCCAATCGGATTGGCACTTTCAAAGCACTATTCGCTGGTATCGTGATCTGATTCTGGCAATAGACTCGTCGAATTCGAACAGGTAGTCTTGTGAACTGAATTGGGATGCAGATCCCATCTTTCAGTACCAAGACTCCTTTACTGAAATTGATACCATCACAGTAGTCTGTGAGAAAGTCCATTCCAAGGATGTCGTCACAGTCGTGGTCACACAGAAGAAATCTTGTCTCAATCTCAATTTCTCCGAACTTCACTTTAAGCATTGCTTCACCTCTAAGTGACACAACTGATCCGTCAAACGTGGTGACTCTCAAATTGCATGGTTCTATCTCGTCGTCACAAACCACTCTCTTCCATGAACTCCTACTTAAGAAGTTGTTTCCGGCTCCTGTGTCTATCAAAAACATAATATCTCGCTTTCGTATCTTTCCATTCACAATTGCTTCCTGACCTTTCTTGACCGGCTCTGGGATTCTGATCGTCTCAATGGGTGACTCACTTTTAATTTCTTTGCTAGCGGCTTTCTGACTTGTTTCACATGGTGTAACTGGTGCTTTTGCATGTGCTTGCATTTTTGCAGTGCTGGGTGCATACGCATGGTGCTGTCTCATTTCTCGCGGCTGATTAAACTTGTTGAAATAATAATTATTTTTCTTGTAAGCAAAACGTTGGTTATCAATTTTATACGCACTATTTACAAACTCTGAGGCCTGGAATTTGTTAAAGGATTTTCCGGAGGAACGGGGCCTCGACTTACGTCCCTCGTATTTTAGTTTCCCTGGTTCTGGAAGTTCTGCTGACCGTTGCCCATCCTCATAGGACAGAATCTGGCAATATGGCCGAGTTTTCCGCAGTTGAAGCAGGTTCGGTTCTGGTTCAAGAATTGCGGCCCATTGTACTGCGTATTCTGCTGTTGCAGGAACTTAGGTACATATGGCTTCCTTGGTACGTACTGTTTCTCAGCCATTTTGCTGGTGAGCTCCTGCAAGAGTTTCTGCTGTCTTTCAATTTCTTCCTTCTGCTTCACAATTGTTGCCCTTAGAGACTCCTCTTCCTCTTCACCATTTCTGGTAATCCTTACTCCGGCACCTTTGTGTGTCATGCTCCAGGCGGCTTCCAACCTTCTAAGCATTCTCTTTAGTTCCTGTAGATTGGCAGGCTGAGCAAAGATTAGTTTCTCCCTCATGTCAGCGGATATCTTGGCTCCCTTGATGTATTGCTCAACCAGCTCATCTTCTCGTTGCTCCATTGTCATGTTTGGGAAGGCTCTGGCAGCCAGTTCAATCAGACTATCTGAATAGGCTTCTACCGATTCATTCTTGCCTTGCATTCTTCCTCGAAACTCTTCTCTGAATTCTGCTGGGCTTCCAGTTCGTCCGAATCTTTCTGCTATCCGCTCCTTGAATTCTTCGTAGTCAAGGTTTTCTGGGAGGTTCATTCTCTGTACAGAGGCAAATGCTGTGGACAAGTCCAAGTTGGCAAGCAATTCCTGCTTTCGATGGTCCACTTCAATTCCTTCTGTCTCGCATCTTTGATCAAATGCGGTGAGCCACACCCGAATATCCTGATTAGGTGTGAACTTTTGGATCTTCACATGGCGTGTTGGAGCAATCTCCAACCGATTTCTCAGCTCTTCCGCGAGTACAGCCATCAAATTTTGTGCTTGAGCTTGATCCATTGTTACTCCTCAATGGGGTTATTTCGCTGTTTCTCTGATCCTTTCCGCTGCCACCAAAGTTGTAACAGGGCTCGTCTCTCTACTTTTCTCTCTAATGGTAGCGTATCACTCGGCACGAGCGGTTTAACCTTCTAAGGCACTGGCTTACTATTCTCCAGTCTTTGCTGGGCGTTTTCTGTGGATCAGAGGGTCACAGCCTCAAATAACCAACTCAACACTTTTCTTCTTCAGTAATAGCTTATTTGCTTTTCGCCACACTGGCACGTTGATTTGTCTCAACTGAATTACACTCGTTTATATACACAAAAGAAAATGTTTGTTAAAGTAAACGAATTTGACAAAATATTTAAAATATTTTACATATAAAAAATATTTAGCACATTCAAACAAAAAGAATAGGCACGAATTTGACTTTAAAGAAATAATAAAAGCATCCCTACTACAAATGTACAATTCACTGTACTGTTGTGCATCCTTCACAATCACAGTCAGTACACTATTGCTTGCATTGTTATCAAATGACATGAAAGAATGAAAATTACCTTCATTCCAATATACTCTACTTATAGTAGAGACTCAAACGAATGATTCGATAATACAAATAATTGTACTATCCAAAATTAGTTAAAAAATGTAGTAGGCCTAAAAGTGTTAAATTAGTCAACCATGTACATGTAGCCAGTCAAAGAATTCTCTAATTATGTGTGCATTTTTGTGTTCATTCTGCACACCCTTCTGCACAAACTAAGCAAAAATGGGTATAAGCCCACAAGTTTATTTTATTTTATTAATTTTTATCTTAACAGGCAGGCAGTGTTTTCGAAAGGGCTTTTTTGTTCAGTTTAATAACTATACTTTTCGCTGAATTGGTTGTTGCCAAATTGACTGGCATCCTATTTAATTTCTGTTTCAAATGTCACCTTAGACTGAATTTTTGCACTAAATTTCACACACACATAGGGCTTTCTTGTGGCAGTAATAATTTTGAAAATATGGTTAATGGGTGCCATTTTTTTTGCTTTAGTGAGCTCATCAAATGAGATTCTTCGTCTTTTCATTACAATGTTACTAGTTTTCGACCAGCATATCGCGGCAGTCGGCCACGCCTTGGCTATCAGGCACAACCTATCGGTCCTCAGCCTAGATTCCGACCGCCAATCATTCACGGCGCCGGGGGCGGTGATGTCGCAGCGCCTGGTTTTCCAGCGCCCAGTATGCGCCATTTTGCGCCTAACCACATACCCTTCGATCTGGTGCAGTGCGACAGCCAGTTCTTTCCACCCTGCCAGGAAGTGCCCGATGATAAGGCAATGAATGAGGTTCTTCTCAAGCGAAACACTGACCTGAGCCCCAGTCCCGAGGAGCAGCAGGCTGTGAGCACGAGTTTATTATTCTTATTCTACAATCTTCACATGTCCATGTCATTTTGAATTATACCCCTGTTCTGTTTCCTGGACCTGTTCTGATTTCTGGTGGCTCTTCTACACCTGTTCTAATTTCTGGTGGCTCTTCTACACCTGTTCTGATTTCTGGTGGCTCTTCTACACATGTTCTGATTTCTGGTGGCTCTTCTACACCTGTTCTGATTTCTGGTGGCTCTTCTACACCTGTTCTGATTTCTGGTGGCTCTTCTACACCTGTTCTAATTTCTGGTGGCTCTTCTACACCTGTTCTGATTTCTGGTGGCTCTTCTACACATGTTCTGATTTCTGGTGGCTCTTCTACATCTGTTCTGAATTCTGGTGGCTCTTCTACAGCTGTTTTGATTTCTGGTGACTCTTCTACACATGTTCTGATTTCTGGTGGTTGTTCTACACCTGTTCTGATTTCTGGTGGCTCTTCTAAACCTGTTCTGAATTCTGGTGGCTCTTCTACAGCTGTTCTGATTTCTGGTGGCTCTTCTAAACCTGTTCTGATTTCTGGTGGCTCTTCTAAACCTGTTCTGATTTCTGGTGGCTCTTCTACAGCTGTTCTGTCTTTCCACATCTGAAAATACCTGCTATAAAACGGAATATTAAGTGTCTGTATTCCGTGCACTGAATGCTTAATGCTTTTGTGCCAGTTTTCATATAATGTTTTTCCGTAGTCCCCTTGCTTAGAACAAAGCTAAACAGTAAGCACCATACGCCCTGATCCTTCCAAGGTCACCGGCCTGCTGTCCAAGATCCAGTCAGTTTTCGACTCGCTGATCATCAGCCCTGACTCGTTTGACGCCGCCCAATTAGCCGAGGTCCGGCCGGTGGGCAGCTACAAGAAGGGCACAATGCTCACGGGCCGCAATGTGGCTGATCTGGTTGTGATCTTTAAAACTCTGCCAACTAAGGAGGCGGTTCGCTCAGTTGCTAACCGAGTGATGGAAGAGGCTAAAACAGATGCCAAATTTGTCACTGTTACGCAGCAGCCATACGGCTTTGAGGTAAGACTGAATAATCTGGTACGTCAGGACTAGGGATCTGATATGTCAGGACTGGGGATCTGATATGTCAGGACTGGGGATCTGATATGACAGGACTGGGGATCTGATATGACAGTACTAGGGATCTGATATGACAGTACTAGGGATCTGATATGACAGTACTAGGGATCTGATATGACAGGACTGGGGATCTGATATGACAGGACTGGGGATCTGATATGACAGGACTGGGGATCTGATATGACAGGATTGGGGTTCTGATATGACAGGACTGGGGTTCTGCAGAAGCCCAAATTTACCCCCCCGTCCACAATCGAAAGGTGTCCGGCACAGATGCAACAGTGAAGGTGTTGGTTTCCACCCTTCCTGCCAACATGAAGCTGCTGGAGCCCGAGATGCACCTGGACGCCAAGATTCAGCAGGCCAGTCTGGCCGCCATTCGTCACACCCGTTGGTTCGAAGAGAATGGCCAGCACTCTTCTGTGAAGGTGCTGATCCGCCTACTGAAGGACCTCCGCCAGCGCTTCACGGGCCTGGCCGCACTGTCGCCCTGGATGATCGACCTGTTGGCTCACTATGCCGTCATGCAGAACCCCACCCGATCGCCGCTGCCCTTGTCCCGGGCCTTCCGCCGCGTCCTTGAACTGCTATCGGCTGGTCTGTTTCTGCCCGGCTCCTCTGGCATTCTGGACCCGTGCGAGTCCGGCCAGGTGAGGGCGCACACCGCCCTGACCCTGGAGCAGCAGGACGAGGTCTGCTGTACGGCGCAGACGTTGCTGCGGGTCCTCAGCCACGGCGGCCTGCGCCACATTCTCGGCCTGGAGGGCAGCGCTCGCATCGCCACGGAGATGTCAGTCTGGCGGGGCATTGTTGTCACACCGTCTGAGAAAGTCTACGATAAACGGCCAGCAGATGAAACTGCTGGCACAGCCGTGGTGGAAATTTCAAAGGCTTGATTTAATGTACCCTAAAACCAAATTCAACCACAATCGAAACGCCACAACGGTACCGAAATAACACTACTAATCATTCGAAAAATCAAAAAAATTGATCGGATAAATTACAAAATTACTACTGCAATTTAAAACTGACCGTTGCCGTGTAAACTAATAGTCCTTACACAAAAACTCCTGCATTTTTTGGCAGCAATTATGCAAGTTAGCTAGCTAATTAAACTATTTATTTACCGCATTGCTTGTACTGACTGACTTTCAATTCTGCTCTTAACAATGAGTTTGAATTTTTTGTTGTTTATTAAATAAATAAGGCCACATGATATCCAAATATCAAAATGGGCTACTAAGACAAATATAAACTTTTTGTTATAAACTTCACATATATTTTTTGAGGACAAGATAAGTTGCAACACGTACAACTATACGAAGTTAGAAGAATAATGTATTAAATAGTTGAAACTGACGTTGTCAAACTAGTGAATTCATTGATTCCGCAATTCTCTGGACAACAGTTCGCTTTGATCTCGAATCACCTCGTTTGCGGACGATAACTTGTCCTTTAGTTCCTGTCGGATTAAGAGTTAGAAGGTCCTATCAATAGTAATATGGATTCTGATAATTATGTACGAGTATAGAGATCACTTTCTGCAACTTACCTCAATCTTTTTCTCCAGCTGATTGACTTGCATCTTGTAGTACGTTATCTGCAATTCGAACATATATAGCCTGAATAAGAATGCCTAGAACCCTTATTGCGTTGAATGAACGGGATGGGTTAGACTTCATTTATTGTTAGAGTGCAAGTAAATTGAACAGACGGTAATGGTTAGAATTTAAATTAAGATACGGTGCGTTGTTATGTGGGCGAATGGTAAAATAGTTTATCGCGTTTTTCTCTCGCAATTTTCTCTGCAATTTACACCCTTGAAGTGTACACTGCCTGACGATGAGAAAGTCTGGGCAGATCTACACACTGTGTGAGCGTGTGCCTGCGTACGGTATGTGTGCGTGTGTGCTCATGAGTCAGCGAAACGGGCAGAATTGCCTCCTTGCTGGCTGCGGGTCTAGTGTCACCAAATGATTGCCAATGCCCGCAGCCCTCCTGCAACGTGTGTTATCATTTAATTTTTATAAATGCTATGGTGCGTTATTAAATTGAGGGTAGGACGAGTTGGCGTTTGTGCCAGCGAGACTGGAGGGGTATTTTTGGTTGTACGCTCGTAATAGGAAATCAGCTCACCGCATTGCGCTGGTCATTGCCCAGAGCCTGAAAACCATTGGACTCGGACTGCAGAGCAACCAAGCGACCGTTGGACATGGCGAGCTGAGTCTCGAGCAAAATTACTCGCCTGCGCTCCTCCGCCAAACGTCTGTCAGCCTGCTCCTGCAGGCAGCGGTTGTGCGCTTGGTGGCGCTGCAGTGTGGCGCAACGCTTGGCTAGCGCTTTGGCTATGAAATAATCAGAAACAAATTAATCTAATTTACTATAAAATTACGACTATAAGTAGAGTGGTAAGGATATGATCGTTGAAATAAAAAATGGATGATAACTACCTGCCGGTTGGAGTCGCTTGCAGGTTTCGTTAACAATGACAATTTGCTTCTCCAGTTTGGCAACTCTACCAGTTGTCTGTTTAGCCAGTTCGCAGAGGCGTTCAAGCTTCTGCTGCTGGCGTTCCATCTTCTCCTCACAGCGCTGCTTCTCCTCGCCTATGCGGTAAACTTCGAGCTGCGATTCAGACAAAATGTTGTGTGGGACAAGGTTGGCTTCCCAAAAACAAGGAAACCTTGTGCACGCTTAGCGCAACTTACACTAGGGTGGTAAGGACACTAATCTGTCCTTTTATCTCAGGGACAACAGTGGTTTGCGATATCTGAATCTCTTCAAAAATGTTTTCGGGCGAAAAACAAAATGGAGAAAAAAGCATACAAAAATAGCAAGCGAAGAAATTTTACCTCCAGATTAGTAACCTTCTCAGCCAAAGCCACATTCTCCTCCTCCATGTATCTGGGAATGTGTTTTTCCTGAAAAGAAGTTATTAGGAATATGTTGAATGTAATTGTAGATGTCATATAATGTCACCGTGCACTTTAGATAAAAGTTACCAGAAGTAAATGTTTGTGAGTAAAATTATGAGTATTTTCTAGAAAACAAGTTACCAGATTTTCTTCTATCTTCTTAACACCATGGCTGGATGACACAATTGCCTGGCAATGAGTTCGCATCTTGTCCATTCGGCTCAGTACATCTTTCAACTTCTTCTCGAGGCAGAGCTTGGAATAAAAAAATAGAAATGGAAAATAGAATTTTGAAAATGTGAAAATGCACAAATTGTACCTACATTCTTCTCCTTAAGCAGGCGATTTTCTTCTTCTAGATCTTCTATAGATCTGCCATCAAAGTCTTCATTGTTCTAGATAAATTTAGGAGTAGAAAAATTTTTTTATTATACAAAATATACATATATCAAATGTAATACATTTTCATTGATTAAATAATATTGAGTTCTAATCAATTGTAAGTGTGAGCAAAACATAATTAGCCATTCTATTAATTGCCAAAATATTGATCTAGAAATTTGTCACAATTAATGTAGCTAGCTATCCATACTTTTTAGGTGAAATATTACTATTCTACTATAAAGAAATATATTTACAATAAATATTTTTTAAAGTAAAACAGGCAAGATTTTGATGAAAATAAGTTAATGTTTTTTCTGAGTAGAACAAACTATAAAAGACAAAAGGTAAAAGCTTAAAGAAGAAAAAAGAAGAGAATATACTTTTATTTCTCAGTCAACATGCAACAAGAGATTTTATAAGTCTTCGTTTAAACTATGTCTAGAAACAATATCTAAAATTATTAAATATGGAAAAAAAGGTAGCGGTAGAGGCATGCAAGTATATTTCATCAGAAAATTTCATTGCAGCTTAGGGCATATTCTATTATCTATGTACAGTACATCTTATGATTTTTTATTACAATTATTTTTTTTACATTTTTATTTGTATCATGTATTTTAAAACTACAGTCACAGCTGGGTATTATACTCAGTCTATGTGCGAAAATGTGTAATGGAGTTGGGAAAATTTATTTCCAAACAAAACAACAATATATAAAGTCTGGTTCTACCTTATTTGACTCCAGAGTCCTTATTGCTACAAGAAGACTTCTAAGATTGGTTTCGAAATTTGTCTTTGACATTTTCTAAGCGGCAAAATGAATTCTTAATGCAGCCTCAGCTAAAAGCTCATGAAACCGCTTGGTCAGCCAAGAAATATTTTAAATATTTTTTTTTGCAAATAATGTTTTTTAAGAATGCCCGAAATATCTAAATCATAAAGCCCTTACTTAATTGCACCAAAAAGAATCGTAAAACGCTATTTAAGTTCAGGATGTTGTTGTAAGTCTTGTTTAACTAATTGTTTTGGAACTAATCGTTAAGTGAATCGCGTTGAATTTTGGTTTTGAAATTGAGGTCATAAAAGGGAGTTTCGGCTTTTATTTCTAATTATCCTATGAAGGTTTATAATAAGAAAATATTCATGGAATTTTTTTCTAATGAAATTCATGGCCAGAGTTGTCATTTGGAAATTTCACACTGTATACTACTCGTAAATTATATTTCTTATGCTGACAACTGCTATACATGTTACACAAGACATGACAGAATCTTATATTTATCATCATTTTTTTATTATCATTATGGTTTTTATAAATCTACGGCATTAGAAAATTCCACGCAACAGCGGACGATGCATCTAGTGTATCTAGAGATTGCCTAGCTAACATGCTACAAAAAGTTCACAATTATAATTAATGGACTACGTCGATCTTTTTTCAATAAAAACGATTGGCTACCAAGCAGCAATCTGAAATACTGTAATTTAACACCTTTTTATTCCGAAATCTTTGAAAGTAATATTTTGAGAATACATGAAGCACAAAGTTTTTGGTAAGCTTCCAAATGAACAACTATGTAGTAGGCAATTGCTATAAGAGAAATAAAAGAAAATGCAGACAGAGAGAAAGCGCGCGGAGATCGATGCAGCTGTGGCGCTTTGCCCCACTACCTGCAAACATTCACGCCCCTTCGGGATTTTCAACCAAAGAGTAGCGCCTACAACTGACACAGCTGCAATGCCGGCTGCCGATTCTTAGTTGACTGTGCATAATAGGGGTTTTGAGGGTGGCACGGCTTGCATGCCTTTGTGCAATCTAGAAGGGCGCCTCTCCCTTATGAGGCTCATTAGCTTTGCAAAAGCTTTTGATGCCTGCAAATAATACCTGACGCTAAAAAGGAAACTCAGAGAGGCTAAAAACTGACTGGAGGTGATGCGGACTTACAAGCTAAAGGTGTGCGCGGCGCTTAAGCCAAGTCGTGACGGTTTTAATTATTTAGGCCTTCACCGCGTGTGGGGGGAGGAGAACTGATGGCCCAGCACTGAGCATTCCTGCCAAATAGAGTGCTGCCAACAAGTGCAGAGCTTCTCAATTTTTCTATGCGATCAAATCATTAAAATCTAAATCAGCTAGTGAGTATATCAAATTCTATTCGCAAATTAATCACAATCATGAATAAATTATTCCTAGGAGCTAGGAACTAGTTTTGCCCAACGGTTAGAGCTTCAAAACATCTTATTAAGTATACATCTCGCCGTTTTCAATTGACCCGTGATTGTGATTATACAAGTAATTCTGACCATTTGAGCTCAATTTGAGAAACATAACTCATGAAGTGTCTTTCTGTAAATATAATTCAAGTTAAAAAGTATTAGTGCATCGCTTTAATAATTCTGTTAGATCTACGTGTATTTTTAAAGCGCATTTTCAAATACTTTTTTACTTTCGTCTCGAACAATGAACGGTTGTATGTACATATATGTATAAGGGTAAATATAAAGATAAATTGATAATCGATCCAATAATTGCTTTGATACAAATTTGGCCGTGACAAATTTATACTGTTGAAAAACAGGATGGGTAGCAACTATAGTAAAGTATAGTATTTCAATCTAAAACATTAGTTTAAAGTAATACTAATGTATGTCATCCAGATGTGCAATCAGCAGCACAACAGCAGCTATAGTACGGCTATTCAGTCCATGGACTGGAAATGACGCCATACCCACCCTCAATTACCCAGCTAATGCTGGTACCCATTTTACAGCTGACTGAACTCAAGCAATTCAGGAATCGATCAAGGACAAATGTTTTTTTCGTTGCATTTGAATCGAACTCGCGACCTCTTGGTCATAGTCTGGATCTTTCAAAACCACTTGACAACCCCATTTGTAAGTCAGTTAGTTGTTAGTTTTGTTTTCAGTTAATTTGTTCTCGAGCAAAGTAAGGGGTGTTTTTTATGTGTAGTAGAAAAGCTTGTGTTGTACACGACACGACTTGTGGTTTGACGAAATCTGTGCGTTAGCATACAGCCAATATAAATAGCTAGTGATCAGTCTAGCGGACTTGTGGCAATAAAGAATGCTTTTTACAACCCAGCTCTTAACATGTAACTTGTGTATTCCTTCAGCGACGATTTCACTCGTCGATGTAAAGTTATCTGCAGGCGAAAAAACGTTTATGAGCGGACATTTAAGGTACTGAAACATGCACACGGCCTGTTTTAGTAAACACAATTTCTTTTAAAAAAAGCTAGCTTCTACCAAGTGGTTTGCACTTTCTCTTCCTCGATAGAGGTATACTTGTGACAAATATTGCATATTTGATCAATTAGTTTCCTAATATGAAAAACTCATACAAAGCGGGACATTGTGGCTTGAAGCATGCAGGCGCGCACGCATTATCCGCATCCACTCATGTACCAAGCAAGCTTGCTAATTTCTTGTTGTATTATACCTATTATACCTAAAAGCTAATAAAGTATAGAAAAAAAACTGATAACAGCATTTAGAATGTCAGTGTAAAAATCTAAAGGGAAGCATGAATGAGAGAGAGTGAGAATTAGTGACAGTTTCTGAATGGAAAAAACTAGTCCTGGGTTATTTGGATGATGCTGCCTCGCTGAGTGCTGCCAAAATACGTCCACTTCAGTATTGGATAGAGTGAGAGGCATTGAGACGGCACAGACTGCTGCTGCTGCTGCTGCTGCTGCTGCTGCTGCTGCTTACTTAAAACTCACACTGGAACACTTAAAACGTTAGGTCCGCAAAGGTGGGAAGAGGCAGAAGCAGACAGGAAGACAACAGGTGAAAAGAGACGGGACCCCTTAACGAATGGCTTGGATGGTGTGTGTGAGTTTGGGTTTCTGCCACTGACATCAACGATGGAAGAAGGAACATACAACTGTAGCAAGCATGGTGGACTGAAGGAATTGGAGAATTAAATGACTCGTGAAATTCTCTGAAGGTATGGCAACAGACCAATGAGAGTCGCCCCCAGCTGAGCACAGATAAGAAGCCTATAGTGCTTGTGTTTTATTCTAAAAGAAAAGACAAGAAAGAAAAACAAACGGGCAAATTTTCTGAGATGCTGAACTAAAATGATGTGTCTCAGCTGGTTTGTCCCGAACTGAATTGGTCGAAGCGCTCCTGAGTGACTTTGAGTATACGAAGTATAGAAGCAGTCGAGAAAGCCATGCACGAGCGTGTAACAGGAAATGTTGAAATCTCAAGTGTTAACAGTAATTTTATCTTCTTCCGAAGAAAAAATGAAGACAATCCGTGCTCAAATTTCTACACAGTTTTCTCAATCAATTTCCAATGAAACGCTGCCAGATTATAATGCGACATCATTTGGCGACATCGTCCGACATACGATGGTTGTCAGAAAAGTTTTGCTGTATGATCAAGTTTGGCGCTCTTCAGGGTCGAGATGAAGAAACGCGAAAGAAGGAGACTATTGTCCATCCTAGGGGACGATTGGCCAATGGCAATTCCCGAATCCACTGGAACAATTTGTGTCCTTTAGTAAGACGCTTAACTCAGCATTTCTTCAGTTCACGCAGCTGTTAAATGGGTACCATGGGTTAAATGGGTATCAGTCCATGGACTGAACAGCCCTACGCAATAGCTGCGGCTGTGCTGTCGGCTGCACATGTCGTCAAATTGGGTCAGGTGTAATAAATTATTATTAATAATTATGACTACCTAGTGCATCAGAATCTCTGCCGATTGAATATGTGAGACAGTCGTGGTTGCTCCAGCGCCTGCAGCCCCTGCGAATATCTAGCATTGAAAAAATAGTTAATATATTGTGTTTTTTTGACCGCTTTATGTTCAATTAGCTTTAGTCTCTACTGTGGCTTCTGGGCCAAGTTGTAGCATTAAATCACCGTGTTAGTAGAAGCAGGGCAAATCTGGGAATTATTAATGATTTCTGCTGCGTTAAGATACATTGGAAGCGAAAAAATGCATAGATTTTCATGAGATCAGGTCTTCGTGCCATCCTTGGCGGCGGCCCAGTGATGATCAGATAGTTATTTCGGAAGTTTTACGCAACCTGACAGGTTAATAATGTGTCGACGGGAGTCCAGGAGACAACTCAGCTCCAAGGTCTCACTTTTTCTATCTCTCGCTGTCATTCTTTATCCCATTGGGAATTGGTTCTCAGAATGCGGTGCTTTTAGTGAAGGCTGCCAATATTCGGGCCCGAGGAATGGATTAGACGGGAGACCGGAAAAAGTTGATGATCCCGCATGTCTTAATACCACCACGTGAGGTTGAAGTCAATATGCAGGCGTGCTGGTAGCTGCGGATGAAACACATTCTTGCTGGAATTGCGTTTGTAGGATTATTGTTGATTTTATTGACTTCTGGCCTCCAGAAACCAAATATCCTATTTTTTATGACCGATTCCAGCTCTGATTCTAGATACGATTCTTGCTACGATTTCTGCTTCGATTCCAGTTACACGAACGTATTTCACGCTGCGAAGTCTGCTTCAATTCTTAGAATGATTCATTCTAGCTACGATTCTTGCTAGGAATCTAGCTACGATTCTTGCTAGGAATCTAGCTACGATTCTTGCTAGGAATCTAGCTCCGATTCTTGCTAGGAATCTAGCTACGATTCTTGCTAGGAATCTAGCTATGATTCTTGCTAAGAATCTAGCTACGATTCTTGCTAGGAATCTAGCTACGATTCTTGCTAAGAATCTAGCTACGATTCTTGCTAGGAATCTAGCTACGATTCTTGCTAGGAATCTAGCTACGATTCTTGCTAAGAGTCTAGCTACGATTCTTGCTAGGAATCTAGCTACGATTCTTGCAAAGAATCTCGATTCCATCTACGATTCCATCTACGATTCCATCTACGATTCCATCTACGATTCCATCTACGATTCCATCTACGATTCCATCTACGATTCCATCTACGATTCCATCTACGATTCCATCTACGATTCCATCTACGATTCCATCTACGATTCCATCTACGATTCCATCTACGATTCCATCTACGATTCCATCTACGATTCCATCTACGATTCCATCTACGATTCCATCTACGATTCCATCTACGATTCCATCTACGATTCCATCTACGATTCCATCTACGATTCCATCTACGATTCCATCTACGATTCCATCTACGATTCCATCTACGATTCCATCTACGATTCCATCTACGATTCCATCTACGATTCCATCTACGATTCCATCTACGATTCCATCTACGATTCCATCTACGATTCCATCTACGATTCCATCTACGATTCCATCTACGATTCCATCTACGATTCCATCTACGATTCCATCTACGATTCCATCTACGATTCCATCTACGATTCCATCTACGATTCCATCTACGATTCCATCTACGATTCCATCTACGATTCCATCTACGATTCCATCTACGATTCCATCTACGATTCCATCTACAATTCCATCTACGATTCCATCTACGATTCCATCTACGATTCCATCTACGATTCCATCTACGATTCCATCTACGATTCCATCTACGATAGATGTTTAAGAACATATCACCTTTGTCAAGGGCAATCTCCATAGCCCGGGTTAATTTGGTTGGCTGCAAATTTAAACCAGCCAATGAGATTCGGTGGTCCTCTAACTAAAACTGGGGGCGCGGCGAGAACAGAACCGTGACTAGACAAAGTCTCGATTCACGTTTCTTTGCAAATCACTCAAGCCAGGAGTCCAAAAAAAACAATTTTTATGGACGAACGAACAGGTTGGATACCGAAGATTCCACCCGCAGCCGAGGCTTCGGCGGATGCCGCGGCGGCAGCTCAACCGCCAGTGGAGCTGAAAATTGCAGATGTGTCCGTCCAGATTGGTGAGTGCCGCTATACTGTCAGTTGTTTTGTCAGACTAATTTATTATTTTTTATGATCACAGCATTTACGCCTTGCTCTGCCACGTCTCCAGCTTTGATTCTAGCTACGATTCTAGCTACGATTCCAGCTACGATTCTAGCTACGATTCTAGCTACTATTATAGTTACGATTCTAGCTATGATTCTAGCTACGATTCTAGCTACGATTCTAGTTACGATTCCAGCTACGATTCTAGTTACGATTCCAGCTACGATTCTAGCTACGATTCTAGCTACGATTCCAGCTGCGATTCCAGCTACGATTATAGCTACGATTATAGCTACGATTCTAGCTACGATTCCAGCTACGATTCCGGCTACGATTCTAGCTACGATTATAGCTACGATTCTAGCTACGATTCTAGCTATGATTCTAGCTACGATTCTAGCTACTATTATAGTTACGATTCTAGCTATGATTCTAGCTACGATTCTAGTTACGATTCTAGTTACGATTCCAGCTACGATTCTAGTTACGATTCCAGCTACGATTCTAGCTACGATTATAGCTACGATTCCAGCTACGATTCCAGCTACGATTATAGCTACGATTATAGCTACGATTCTAGCTACGATTCCAGCTACGATTCCGGCTACGATTCTAGCTACGATTATAGCTACGATTCTAGCTACGATTCCAGCTACGATTCCAGCTACGATTCCAGCTACGATTCTAGCTACGATTCCAGCTACGATTCTAGCTACGATTCTGGCTACGATTCTAGCTACGATTAAAGAATAAATAATATCTTGCCATCAAATTTTCTAGAAAATTCATTTCGCTTGTTTTTTCGAATTTGACTTAGATGCTTGCTGCGATTCTTAAGTTGTAGCTTCGATTCTAGCTGCGAACTCAACTCTCTTTGTTGCGATCCAAAAATCAACCCAAACAGCTTCAGTATTCTAAAAGATTCGTTTGACTGACTCGCACGATTGTTCAAGCTCCACTTGAAATATCTGCTGTCGTGAAGTGCTTCCCAGCAGAATTGTTTTCTGCTAATCTGTCAAAGCTGATCAGACAGGCAAGCAGCTATCTATGAGGGGCTACTTTTTTCTAGCGAAGCTCAAGCTCAGGAAAGCATATTGAGTTAAAAAAAAGTCTAACAAGCATTCCAGCCAGCCATGCTTCGAGTCTCTCTGACTAGTCATTTTGAAACTCACCCGGCCAGATGTGACCAGAGAAGCGTCATCCCCCTACTCAGCAGGAGTTCCCTGTTTGCAAGTAGACTGTGCCGAACAAAGGTGCAAAAATAACAGGTGAGAGTGTGATAAAGCAGAGCCTACTTGTTAGGAAAATAGCAGCCGGGCCAATTTGTTACGGCAGGGTGTTTCGAAAATGTCTGCCTGTTGTATGCAGTGTTGAAAACATCAGGGAGACAGGACTGGCTCCATACAATATCCCCCTAGGTGGCTATTGTGCTTTAAATCCATGCTGGCTATCCTATTTCTAATCCTACGAGAGTAAATCTACTCCAGGTGTAAAAATCTGCTGAATAAACTTAAAGCTAAGGTTTTCCAACTCAAATACCATCTTTAAAATGATATAAATACCAACCACACTCATATTTAAAAAAACTGAATAATATCTAAACAGTCTCATCTTCTTAGAAGTAAAATATTAACGAAAAATTCAAATCTATCTGAATTGTGATTGATTTCTTGGAATGAAAATTATCCTTCAGCGTTTTTACTTTCAACGTACTTAAATTTTTCTGAAAACTCCAACACTATTCAAGCTACTGCTGAACAGTTCAAAAGTAGTATTATGCAAATTTGTCAACAAAATTGATAAGCAAAAAAAACATTCGATAGAATTAGCAGTAAACCCTGCTTTGCAGCCCCATATCTTCAGCAGAAATGAATAAAAATAACATATTATAGCAGTCAAAGCACGATCGTATTTATGAGAATCGAATACTCGAATCCGTCTAGTTAGATGAGTTGGTTGCTGTCAAAAATAAGCCCACTCCGCGCTTGGGTTAGTCCGACTGAAGTGGTCATAAAAATCCCCACACGGTTAATGAGGCCGCAAGCGTGCCAACTGCAGTGTGTTGCGCTTTACAGCTCTAATATCCATCTCTCTGGGCATTCGCTGGCACCAAAGTGTTCCCACAGCAGTTGTACTGTTACTATAATGGCCCCAGTGCAGTAGTCCACCAGTTTTTAGTATGCTTATACTATTTGTTATCAATAAGTAATCAAATGCTACTGATAAATAAAAAAACAGTTCATAATAAGTCCTTACTTGTTAGATAAATAATATCGAAAATGTTTCTAAAAATCATGCTTTGTTTAAAGTTAGCAAAATATCCATAGTACCCATAAAAACACGTGTTTATTTTGGAAACTGAACTTCGATTCGATAAAGAAATAACAAACAATAAAATAGTTTCTTAATTAAAAAAAACTAATTACAAAGCAAATAAAAAACTTTCTTTCACAATAACAATTCTAATTGTTACTTTTTACTATTTACACATATTTTTCGCCAGACAATCAACCCCACAATACTAAAATTGTATCGTTCTAAGTACAATAAAGCGAAAAACTAGAAATAAGAAAACTTCATAATGGATTCAATGATCAAAGTTAGGATTTTTATTTCAGTTAAACAGATAAAAGTATTTTTTAAGGAAAATATTTAGAAATAATATATAAGTTAAAGCTCTGATAAATTTACAAAGCAAATAAACCTAATGGATTGCAACCAAAAAGTCTAATCAATATTAACTAATTAAAAACGAAAATCCGGAAATACGTAAAATTAGGATTCTGGCTACGCTGAACTTATAATTATTATATAGCCATAATATTTTTTCTTAATTTTATTTCATTTCTTTGCACACTAGTATGAATAAATAAACTTGTTTTTTTGTTACATTGAATGGATATTCCATGCTAACAATTATATACTGACTGAAACTGTCTGGAAAGAAACTCTTCGTCTATGAAAAATGTTTGAATATTTGAAGCAAAAAATTATCCCATTTCAACTATTCTGTTTTCTGGGATTAGTTCCAAGAAAATACGACCTTAGGTCCACTATAATCTATAAACTGATAAAGAAGTTCAGGCGATATGAATAAAATAACTTCGACTTATTATACCTATCCCTGGTAAAGCTAGTTCCTACGATAAACTTTTCTCTGCTTGTTGCCAGGGTCCACTGCCAGACTCAATTACTCCGGTGCATTTGTCTTTCTAAAGGAAAGGAGAAGCGAAACAAGCCCCAGAAAGTAATTGTTCCCCTAGAAGCTTGTTGGAAATGCAAATCGGCCCCACTGGCTGACGACAGCCAATCAGAGACTTTTAGCAAGTCTATCTCCCCTGCAGTCTTATTTAGCCGCATTATGAATCAGGCCTTCTAAATATTGGCATCTTCTGAGCTAAGGATTTTAGCAGCTTAGAAACAGCATGCTTCTGCTTGTGCTGAGCCTCACCGCCGCGCTGCCGAGGTCAACAGCGCTGATTAACTTTCACGGGGCTCGCTATGCCATTGAGGTTGAAGTCAACTATGTCCTGGGTGAGGCTTGAACCCCTTCTTTATTTGTTCTGCTTTTTGAATAGCCCGATTACTTCAGGAGTTCTTGCGCCTCGGCATGTCACGACAAAGAACAAAGAAAATGTCCGGGCAGATTACATCATTGTCTTACCTGTCACCCCTGTCTACACCCCCTGTCACCCATGTCAATCCTGTCACCCATGTCACTCCTGTCACCCCTGTCAATTCTGTCACCCTTGTCAATCCTGTCAACCTTGTCAATCCTGTCACCCTTGTCACCCCTGTCACCCCTGTCACCCCTGACACCCTTGTCACTCTTGTCACCCTTGTCACTCCTGTCACCCTTGTCACTCCTGTCACTCTTGTCACTCCTGACACCCTTGTCACCCCTGTCACTCCTGACACCCCTGTCACCCTTGTCACTCCTGACACCCCTGTCACCCCTGTCAACCCTGTCACCCCTGTCACCCCTGTCACCCTTGTCACTCCTGACACCCCTGTCACCCCTGTCACCCCTGTCACTCCTGACACCCCTGTCACCACTGTCACCCCTGTCATCCTTGTCAACCCTGTCACCCCTGTCACCACTGTCACCCCTGTCATCCTTGTCAACCCTGTCACCCCTGTCACCCTTGTCACT